>PVLD010013637.1:0-55268 GCA_004027595.1 Dinomys branickii | reverse complement strand
TTTTATCTGAGAAATCATTGTGGGTATGTGGGTTATTTCTGCTTTAAGCTCTTTCATGGCCTGTTGGAGTTAATTTCGGATGCAATCGTTTCATATCTTGAAGTTATGAGGCTTCCTGATTCCCTTGTTTCTTCCTCTTCAAAACTTGTTCTGGGTGGGGTTGAGTTTTGAGACTGCGTTTTGCCCCTCTGTTTTCCCATTTTTGGGTATCAGATTCAAGATGTGGAGCAGTTATTGGGGTACCTGCAAGCATGAAGGTTCCAAGGTGCCAGTCTATCCTTTGGGGCTTTCTGCGCGGCTCGCCCGATGTGCACGGAACGTGAGACTGCTGGGCGTTGCCGCCGCCAGAGAGCCGATCTCTGTCGGGAGTCGCCGGAGAGCTGCGCCGGGTCAGGGGGGCGGGAGGGATCGAGCCGTCCGTATTCTCGGGGCCCCAGGACCCAGCAAATCCCTCTGTCCGCTTCCGGCGGCGCTTGTGACCCCCCACGCGGCTCGCCCGACACGCGCGAAACGTGGAATTGCCGGGCGTCTCCGCCGCTAACAAGCCGATCTCTGTCGGGAGTCGCCTGGGGGGCTGCGCCGGCTCGGGGGGCGGGAGAGATCGAGGGGTCCGCACTCTCAGGGCTCTAGGACCCAGCAAATCCCTCTCTCCTCTTCCGGCGGCTTTTGGGGCCCTCTGCGCGGCTAGCCCGACACGCGCGAACCGTGGGACCGCCGGGCGTCTCTGCCGCCACCAAGCCGATCTCTGTCGGGAGTCACCGGGGGGCTGCGCCAGCTCGGGAGGCGGGAGGAATGGAGGCGTCCGTGCTCTCAGGGCGCTAGGGCCCAGCAAATTTTTCCGCTCCCGGCGGCTTTTGGGGCCCTCCACGCGGCTCGCCCGACACCGCGAAACGTGGGATTGCCGGGCGTCTCCACCGCTAGCAAGCCAATCTCTGTCGGGAGTCGCCGGGGGGGTTGCACCGCCTCGGGAGGAGGGAGGGCCCGAGGCGGCCGCGCTCCCACTGCGCCTGGACCGATCCCCGCTTCTTCCCCACGGGGATCGTCCCCGGCTCCCAGCGTCTGGGACTTTCCCACGTCTCGCCCCGGCAGCCTGGTCCGCCCTACCACATCTCCCCCGGCATCTCAGAGAAATACGCCCAGTTTAAACTTCCCAGCCGAGGTCCCGGCCTTCACGCTCACCAAGTCTGTCTCGAGCTGGTGGTGTTTATTAAGGAGGCTCACTCCCTTGCTGCTCACCCGGTCTCCATCTTCCCCGGATCCCATCACTGCTTCTCAACCATCCTGAATGTGTGAGCGTCACGCACGGAAGTCCCAAGGTGAGAACTCCGATGACGCTGAGTAAATGTATCTGGAGTCTACAGCTGAATAGGTGATCTGAATAGCTGCCTGCACGAAGCTTTCTGGAAGAATTTGCACTGTTTGGGAATGTAAGGATTTTGTTATTGTATTTATTAAGTGAGTGGATTGTATAACAACTCAGAATTGGAAACAGTTGCGTTAATGGGCCAGGTGTAGTTTGTGCCGAAAGGAAAATAAAACAAAGTGAATTCTACAAAATTATCAATAAACAGCTGCTCTAAACGTGCTAGAAAGGACAACAAATGCTACTGCGCTACATTTCAAAGATTAAAGCTCTTTAAAACGTCTTTTCTTTTGTCCGTGAGATAAATGTACACATGTGGAAGCGAATACAAGATCACTAGGACCATCTCTAAAAATTTACTTGGTTGCAGATGGAGTTTATATTTCATGGCCAGGGAAGAGAAAGCAAAAGAGAGGGACACAGAGAAAGTGAGGGAGGGAGAGAGAGAAAAGGGAGAAGAACGTGTCTGCTTTTGTTTCCTGTATGTTTGCTGTTGTGTTATTAGACACATACGAGTTTTAGGCTTTTGTGTCCATAATGACTTGAACGCTTTGCTATTATAAACATATTTTTGCCCCTAGAAATATCTTTGTTCACAAATCTTTTGTTTTATATTCATAACATTACTCTGAGCTGCTGCTTCTTGCTGTTGGCATATCATACCTTTATTTTTAACACATTTGACATTGTATCTTATAAATAGAAACCATATAATGACTTGTGGTTTTATCTACTTTGACTATTTCTGGCTGGTGTTTAGTCCTTTAGAACAATATAAATTTACTCTTCTAGTATAAATTTATGGAAATCTTCTTCCTACTAGTGTTCTCATGACTTCTGTACTGTTTGTGCTTTCATTGTTATTCTCAGATCTTCTGGATTGTGAGTATATTAGTATTATATTATATTTAACTAGCATGTCCTAATATTTTAGCATTCTATTTTATCATCATTTCTTTAATTTCCTTCCTTGGTGTTTGAATATATGTTTACGTACTGCAAATTGACCTCTATTTTTCATACATAATCTGATTTTAAGGGTGCAAATAATATGTAAAATTCCAAATAATTGCAAAAGAAGTGATCAGTATATAGAAGCACCATATATAAATCCATTTTCTTAGGTTTTGTAAATCTATATTAAGTAAAGTTTATTAAAATTACCATCATTTAAATTTATTTTTGCTTGGTATTTTGGCATAGTATTGCTTGGCACTCCTTAAAGGTAAAAGCATCATTTTGTAATTGAGAAATTCACTTATTTTATTCAGATTTTAGTGAGAATAAATACTATTATACTTTGAGTGGTAGTATAATAGTTATTGACTTACACTCTCATCACTTTTTATCTAATGGAATTTACATGTACTATTGACATTTTAATGTAAGTCTAAGAAAAAATATGAACTGTGAAACAATACTTATTCTGGAATATATTTCCAAGCAGTTTCATATAAATGTGTGAGATGTGACAGTCTGCCAAAGGTATAGTGAAAAATGGCAACTAACTAAAATCTGAAACAAAATACCAAGCTGTGAAATGAGTATGAATTGCATCACAACAATTGAAAAGCCAGAAACACCACCTTTCCTTAAATATCAAATATGCTTCCAATTGTAAATCAAAAAGAAAAAAGAAAAACACTTGCTGGTCAATGACAGACATTACTTTGGCTCTTCTGACATTCAAAGGAAGTTCAAAGATTCCTAGGCTTTTACGTTTGTAGAATAACCAGGTTGTACTGGGTTGGTTGTTGCCCTTAGTGCTTCTGCTTTTCTGTGCTACAGTTAGAGACTGGATGTTTCATCCTTTACTAGGTGAAAGTCTACACAAATTTTAGCCTTTCTGATCCATGGTATTACTATGTTATGACACAGATACTTTCACTATAATGCAAAGGCTGTAGATGTAGGTGACAGTCCTCCCACACACATATGCACTTAGTTCAAATTCCTTGTCTAGAGCATTTTGTCTAAGGGTAGTTCCAGTCTCCTTGAGCCCTAGCCCAAGCTGCGTTCTCATTGCTTCTCTGGGAGAAATACCTAGAATGCAAGATTTTCTTGCTTTTCTTTTTTCTTTTGTTTATTCATTTACTTTTTTTTTACAAAACTTATACCCTTTCTTACTTTCTCTTTTACAAAGTAGACCTAATGACTCTAAGTCTTGGGAGATAGAACCCTGTTAACCCTTCTCTGGAGGCAAACAAAGCCTTGATCATCAGACTGCATAACAATATTTCCCTTTTGTCCAGAACTCCTGTCATTGAATTCATTGCTAGACTATGGCTGAGAAACAGTTAACTTCAGAACATGCAGTTTTGCTCCATTAACTTTTCAATATATTGATGTTTTTTACTTATGATTTCTGGAGCACAATATGCTTTTATTTTTTATGTTGGTAAAATTTTCAGTGGTGATGCAATACTATTATATTGCAAAGAACACTATAGGACCTGGAAGTGCAAACAGCGGCACTGCTTCAGTACTTCTTCGGAGAATTTCCAGATTCCACGGTGATAAAGAGTTAGACCCAGTAGTCTTTAAAAGTCACAAAAAAGTGGTGAAATCCTATGGGTGTGGGAGTAATTTTGGTGTAAAATGAATATGAAATCACGCAAGTCCACTTTAATGTCTCTCACTTAGTGTAATTCAGCCTTTGATTTCACCATGAGACAAAATGAAAGAAGCCACACACGGATGAGTTTGTCTAAATTTATTAAATTATAAATTTCAATAGGTTTTGAAATGTAACGATTAAAACATGAATATTTGCAAGATATATCAAGTAACATAGCTAGGTTCCATCAGTAAAGAAATTGGTTGGAGTTTAGAACGGGAATGTAGTTTTCATGTTATCAAAAATAGTTTTGAATTTCAGACAAGCTAGGAGACCAGTGAGCTGATTACACAAATTTAGGCAGCTGGTAAAGTTGTGTTTCAATTGTGGGTGAAAGTGCAGAGGAAGTGGAGAGATTAGGCAAGAATTGTAAATGGGGAGAACTCAGTCATGGCCTGGAGCTAGGAAGTAATTGCTGAAGGTTAGAAAAGTACCTAAATTGATGGACACTTTCTTTCAAGGCCAGTACCTTGTCTTCCAGGGAATGTGGGATTTCACGTTGTTGCTTTTCAGGTAGGAGAGTTAAAGTCCCAAGAGATAACATTCCAAGACCAGTATCCAACCTCAGTACTAATTGTGAAGTGTATGCTTTTAATATTGTGGTATCTGTAAGCTATCTGCGTGGGGAGAGGTAAGGTGAACATGAGGAGGCAATTTGGTGTCGAATATTTGCCACAGCATGGATCTGGAATGTATCCCAAAGGTTAAAGTTTTACAGACGTGGTCCTCAGGGTAGTGCCACTGGGAGCTGATGGGACCTTTAGGAGTTAAGGTCTAGAGGAGGCCTTTAGGTCTCTATGGCCTTGCCTTCATATACTCCTGCCGTTCCTCTCTTTCTCGTTGCTTCCTGGCTCCAGAGTGAGGGTTTTTTTTTCTGTGTTCTCCTCCCTTGTGTGCTGCTTTCATCAATCTGTACCAGTGTGAGCCAAAAGACATCTTTGCTCTTTATAAGCTAGTTATTGCCATAATAATGGGAAGCTGTTTAACAAAGTGGGAAAGAGATAGGCAGCTATACTATTAAACCGATATTTTTCAATGACTCCTATATTGTGGAGTTATCCACATTAATTACATCAGTGAATGCAAACCTAATGACATAAAGTAATAATTTGAGGCCAAAGGAAGAAAATGTGAGGTAAAATTAACCTTAATGTCAAATGATAATTAACTCTTGCATAGGAGCGGAGGATTTGAACTAATAATATCAACAGCGTGAACCTACTAATAGCCAATTAAGCTGTTATTTATACTGGCCTTCAGGTGAGTCCTTTTGTCTGTTATTATTAAAACTCTAACCTCTTTAGAATAAAAACTGGTTATCATACTCAAATGCTCACTGAGCATGTAGTACAAATTTATGTAAACCACAGCTATTTAATTAGGAGCAGTTCCAAACTCAGAACAGCTGACTAAATCTGCTATTAAAGTTTTAAATATAGTACAGTAGAAGCCAAGGATTTCACTATTTATTCTGTTCTACCTCATGAACATTTCCAGGAAATTTGAAAGCTTTCAAGTGTTGAGGACAGGAACCGTTTAGAAATTCGTATTTTTATGAGTATTAATTAAATGTATGTTAAATAATTATATGATTTGTTCTAGGTATTATTTTCCATAAAGCTTTGATTTTATAATATTTTAGATTTGCAAAGCCATTACAAAGATAATAAAGTCTTCATCTATCCTGTACCCAGGTTCCTCTTTTGCTAACATTATTCTTTAGTTTGATATACTTGTCACAAGTCATAAACTGATTCTAAAACAGTGTTTTAAACTAGATTGTATCTTATATTGAGAATTCCTTAAGCTTTTACCTAATATTCTTTCTCTATTGAAGAATTATATTACATTTTCTTATAATATCTCCATGGGCTCCTCTTTCGGATAATAACTCCAGGACACTCATGTATATCTATCTATGTATCTATATCGATAAATCTGTATGTATCTATCTCTATCTCTATATATACACAAAATCCACCAAAAAATGTGTACACGCTTCAGATGAACAAAACTGTTGTTACCCTCAGAACAGGGTGGGCTCAGAGGTGGTTGTGTATTGCAAAAGGCCCACAACACTGCTGGTCCTTAGAGAAGAAATTCAAAATATATATGCTGGAATCTGGATGACCAAGGTTACCCAAACAGTAGATCACTGTACTAATGAAGGCCTGAAAGTGAATGATCATCACACTGAGCACCTCTTGTCATTGCAAAGGCCAAAGGTAACTTGTATTAATCTCATGAAATCTCAATACATTTAGTTTTAAAAAGTTTATCGAAGTTTTTCTTTTTGTGAAGTGTTTATACTTTTTTTGGCAGTCTGTCTCTGTCTCTCTCTCTATAAAGTTATATTACATGGTGTACACATAAAACACATAACTATATTATACAATACATGTATAAAATGTGTGAGTGTGTATATGTGTGTGTGCTCCTCGTACCAAAACCATGATTGAGGCTGCTTTTACAGATGAGGAAATGATGGCCCCCTGGAACACCAAGAACACTTGTGAATTTAACTCATGTGTCTGTGATTTTTAGTATTTCAATTGTATAATTATTTTTCTACAGTCCCTCAGTCATATTTATCTATATAATTTTACCAAAAGATAAATTCAGTGGTAATTAAATGTAAGACTGCTTGACCACATAAATTTCCAAAAGAGACAAGATAAAGACACACGCACAAGGCAGAATTGTCGGTAGGCATTTTTTTTAACATTTTATTTTGATTATGTTACACATTGAATCTTTTTTGCACATTGGATTTCATTTTGAGATTGTCAGTCTTGATGAGTTCACCCAGGGATAGGCCCTCAGCTCCAGAAATCCAAAACAGCAGAGGTGACAGGAGCTCTCCCTGGAGGGAAGTACACGGGAATGAAACCGGGCACGATGAATTTTGGCTTTGGTCTCTCAAAGTGCAGAGCACCCTATCGATCAATCTGTGACCCAGAATTAGTGGAGCTGCGCATCTCGAGAAGACTCCAGAAGCGCGGGGAAGTGCGCACCTTACTGGTGATGCCCAGGCTTACATTCAAGGTTCTTTCCCTGATTTCCAGGGCTTTCGAGTACACTTACGATTCTAGAAGGAATGAAATTCCCATCATGGTATGGAGAAAGAATCTATCCAGATCTAAGGGTCCAGATCGATACATCAGATTTAAGTTATTCAAGCAATGGGTATGTGGAGTTTTTTCTTTGATATGTCATTATGTTGTGTAATATTGTTATTATTATTTTGTCTTTTTTAGACAACATTTCACTGTTCAGTTCAGGCTGTCCTTGAACTCCCAATGATCCTCCTGGCTCAGCTTCCCAAGTGCTGGGATTACAAACGTACTCCTATACCCAGCCAGTAATATTTTCATAGAATCATAAGACTGAAAGATATTGCGAACATTTAATTCACTATTTTTCAAAACATGTGAAACAGTAGAATGGAAAAAATCACATTTTGAAGGCCACTGCAAATATTTTTTTTAATATAAAATAGTCCAGAAAGTAAAATCATCACAGGTATCAAGACTAGCTAATGCTTTATAGATCCTGTGTTAATTAAGAAAAATAGTTTCAAAGTATTCATAATATGACATAACCAACCAAAATAAAAAAAACTACTGCTTTAATGCAATAGCTATTTCTTTGATTAAATACTGCCATAAATGTAGCTTTCCATTCTTTTCTGTTGAAAGTATCTTACTTTCTGATAGTCTGTTTTTGAAGTACACAATATGATCCTGTTATCTGCAGTAGCCCTACTGTGCAAACACACAGGAACAGACTTTGAGATGTCACATGGTACCTCAGAGATATGTGCTTTTGAAAAATTTGTCAAATAAAAAGATGAAAGCCCTGGCAAAGAGGAAAATTCACTCCATTCCCCCAACACCAAGAGAATGTTGAACAAATGTCAAACATTTTGTTGAGTTGAAATATCCTTTTATAAATCATTTTGCCGCATTTTTATAATGTCCTCAAGAATGTCGCAATGTATTGAAGCTTCTAAACTTTAGTTTTTCATTTATTTAAAAGTTATTTCAAAATCACGGTACCTTGGATACATGCTTGTGTTTCGTTTGCCCACTTATAGGAAAAACTGTTTCTATCTCCACTAGTTCCGGCCCTCTTTCCTCCTCTAGATGCTATGAGTGGATAATTATAGAAAAAGCTGTCATGATCTATAAACCAGAGACTTTGTAGTATCTATGAAAGTCTATAATTTCAGATACATGCGTACAGTATTATAATGTGAACTATTATCAAATTATTTGGAGCAATTACTCATCCTGTCATTTGGAAGAGAAATAGATATTCTCCAGAAAGTAGCATGGATGCAGCAACTTGTGGAAATTGCAATTGGCCAAGTTTTTATTTCCTGTCCATTGCAGGCATTTGATCCTACAGAATGAGTGGCTTCGAGCTCCTTTAATGAGCACACTCTGTATTTGAAGTCTGAGTGAAAAGAGAAGCTGCAGCAAATAGAGAATTACCATACAAAACTAGACTGTCAGTTACAATTTAGATTCTTCTACTCCTGTTACTCAAGCTTAAATGAGTGTACCTTGAGCTGCTGCTCCAAGCAGGCAATTCTGGGTGTGGCACCCCATTTCACAAATGTCTTACTTTTGTGGTTGTTGCTGGGGCATGGCCCACTTTCCACAGCAGAGTTTATCTCTGTGCTAAGACATCAATACAGTTTAGTGTCATGGGCAATTTGTATTGGATCAGTTGCAAGCTGACTTAATGGAGCAGAAGTTTTGACATTATTATGAAACATTTGCATCATAGAAATTATGAAAAATCCTGTCTGTGGGCTGAAAATAATTTGGCATTTCACTCTGTTCACTTGAAGAGGCCAAATTATAGATTTTTCTTTTTTTTTAGTGTTGAAGGGCTGATTCACGTCTCATTAATTAAATGTCCAGAGAATTTGGAATTAAGCTGTCAGGCTTTATAAATGAAGCAAAAGGCATTCTAATTTCTCATTCTGAGTATCTTGGAATGTAAATTACACCTCCAGGAGAAGACAAAAGCATTGCCATTGTGCTTTCACTATTTAGACATCTCCACAGAAAGGGAAGCAGAAATGCTGCATTTCTATTAGTGTGAGATAAATAATAACGGAGTGGGTATTGGCAGCAAAGCCTGTCTCCATTACAGCAGTGCAGTATAGACATGTGCTGCACCTATCAGAGCACTGTGCAGGGAGAATCTGGGCATCTCTCTTTTATCTAGTGGATTCATTATGTCACCCAAAACACAGCCATTTACATAAATTACTCTTAAAGCTGAGACTTGCTTGGTTTCCAAAGTGGAAGCTCAACAATTGCAGGTGAACTACAGTTGCATCCTCAAATTGATTCAAGCTAGTAAGTGTTCAACAAATACCTAATGAAAACATAATATGCAGAGCATAAAGCCAGGAGAAATACAACATACCACTCTGGGTGAGAACTTCAAAGTCCACTAGAAACTGGGAAATCTGGTGTTAGGGGAAGTAATTAAAGGTAGTGTGAAAGTTAAGAATCAAGGAGTACGCTGGAATCTGTTAGAGAAAATATATTTCAAATGAACTTTAAAGAAAATGTGTCAAATTATTAGACCAGGAACTCACTTTTGTGTGGATTATTCATTATTAAATAGAATTTTCAAAATTCCTTAATCCCAACAATCACTTGAAGAAAAATATTTAAAAAGTAGTATGCAGCAAGAAAGTCATTGGATATAGACATTGGGGTGGAAAATTTGTATTTTTAACAAAAACAAATCAAAGAAACAAACCAGAAACTCTTGATTTCTGTTGGAGTTTATAAAAAATTCTGAACAATTGTGTACATGTACTTCATGAATCCTATTTTCTTTCTTACTCCAAGTATTTTTGCTCTTGAGTGCATAAAAAGCAGGCTTTCTCCACCACTTCCATTCTTTTCGATGTAAGGAAAGCCTCCACGCTTCCAGTTCTAATCAGGGATTTAGTGACCTCATTGACCACATGTCCTGGTTTCCCTAAGCCGAGGTTTTTCCTGGACATAGCGTATCCATGGTAAAATCAGCCAAATTTTAGTACAATAAGATAGCTGATCAGCTCCTCCATTTTAAACTGCTTTCTTTACTTGATTGCGGAATCTCACTCTCAAGCTCCCTGCCCTGCATCGTAGGCTACTACTCAGGTGGATTCTCTCTCGCTGATCTCAGATTTTTAAATCTTCCACTAACACCAATGTGCTTACACCATCCTGGCTTCCATGATACTGTTGAACTGCAATGACCAAGGCCTTCTGGGAAGCTCAACTTCATCTGTACTAGTCTCCAGCACTGTAAGTTGTACACGCATCCTGTCACATCATTTGGCTTCTTCCCTGGTATCATTTCCAAAAGGAAAGATTGTAATGGCGAAGCGGGCTGAATTTTACAGGAGACCAAAGGACTCTATTTTAAGGCACAAGCAGAGTTTATTGAATTTAGACTAGTTATTGTTTTATTTTGCCTTGCAGGTCAGGAATGTGGACCTCTGTCTGTCTTTGTTTTTATCTTATACATATTTTTGGTTTTTATGGTAACAGATTGCAATGTTGTAGCCCTGGCCACACGTTATTTTGTGCCACATAACTGGGTCAGGCTCCAGTCACGAGCCCAATTATAATGATATATACCTCTCATATTTTGTTTTATATGTCCCCCTTTAGATAACCATACATTTCCTTTATGTTTACAACGTTTATCTAGAGCCAGGGAAGGGATGAACCAACCTAGGCAAGATCATAGGTAGTTATCTGGGCCCGGTGTTTTTGTCTTTGGAGAAGTATTTTACTGCAAAGTCAGGACTGTAAAGTTAACTTTTTAAAACACCTCTGGGATGTTTCTCAAGACACATTTTAAGGCTTGCACTAAGACTAGAATTATTTTTATCTTAAAATGATATGCTAAGAGTCGCTGTTCCCTACAAGATTTCATTGATGAGTACTCTGTAATGTTGCCTGTGTGATTCAATCATTACTATTGTCTTTATTACTTCATTACTCTATTACTTTATTTTTGTTTATGAATACTGTCATCATATGATATAGCTACATTTGCATGAAATACACTGCAGTATGATACATAGTAATGTACGGTCAATATAATGAAAGGCAATGTAACTTAAACATATACACTTCATTTTTTTCTGCAGCAGAATGAATATTGCATGATATCAAGAACTTTTTCTGCGATTTTTTTTCTCTTAATCATTGTGTCTCTAGTACTTCTGATAGTGTAGGACAGAAAATTGAATTAAAAATATTTAAAAGTGAATAATGTTTTGTTACTACTCAGGCACTATGCTAGAGAATTATGCATATAAACCAGTCCTCACTTAAAGAAAAGTGAACATGGTTGCATTATTTACACTTTACAAAAGTACAGTACATTCATAAGAATTGAAACTGCAACCACTTTTGATTCCAGACTACTAGTATATAAGTGCTATGATAACCCTCTTTTTATCCAAGGACAAAATAACTGTAAAATTAGAACAGAGACACTGGTTAATAGGGACACAGGGATGACTTGCTGGTTACTTGGAGACTGATCATAAAAGGGCAGAACCATAAAGTCATATGGCAGTATGTGTCTCACTTTTGCAGCAACTGCCCAGCTGTTTTACAAATGCCTGCACCATTTTACATTTTCACCAGCAAAGTACAATCGTTCAAATTTTCCTGCTTCCTTGCTAAAACAGTATGCTCAATGAAAAAAGCTAGGCACAAAAGGTCACATATTGCATGGTTCTGTTTGAATTAAATATCCAGAATGCTAATTCTCAAAGACAGAAAATAGATTAATGGTTACCAGGAAATAGGGTAAGAGAGGAAAGAGAAATGACTGCTAAAGCATGGGCAAGCTTTTTTCAATTGTAAAGAAAATGCTTTGAAATTACATTGTGTTAATGGTTGTATAACTTTGTTAATGTACTAAAAACCACTGAAATGTAGACATTAGACAAAGGAGTTTTATGCTGAATTATATGAAAATTATATTTCAGAAAAGGCAAAACTGACTTAAACTTTTCAAATATTTAAAATAATAAGACTTTGTATGGGCTTTGTGATTGGCAATTTATACTTATATTTTCTAAATGCAATTTCAAATGTCTGTACTTTTGCTTTTCATTTCCATTGAGGTATCATTATGAATGGGTATTTGTAATTTAAGCCCTTGCTAGATTCATGTTAATATTATATCCAACAATTCCTTTGAAATTTCTCATCAGTTCTACTATCTTTGTATTGATGATGTTATCGTCTGCAGATACTTTTTCTGTTTGTTGTTATAACCACTAATTTTGTCTTATTCTTATAGGTAAGACCTTGAGTAAATACTCCGTATGTCTTGGTATATGATAATTAAATTGTTGCTAGATCATTTAAAATATTTTAATATTTCCATTTTCAGTACATTTAATTCTTATTTTTACCATATATTTTTTGATTCTGGAGTTATTTTGTTACCTAAATTGTTGAGAATTAGTTATGTTAACTTTTATATGAAAATAAATTTCACATGGCCCTGAATCAAGGCCAGCAGTTTTCTGAATCTGTTGGCTTCAAGCAGGAGCTTAAAGTGGTATCTTTCTATGGTCTGTTGGCCATTTCAGAACTTTAGAAGTGTAATGGTCAATTCACTAGAAAGTAACAAATAACTAAATAAATTTCATGAGAGGACTTCAAGATGGTGACCAGGTAGGCAGCAGAGAGAGAACCTCCCGGAGGAATGCCACTCGGACAAAGGAATATGGGAATATAGCAACATGTGAAGGACAGAAGGGAAAGAGGTGGGTATCCTGAACTCAGGAAGGATCTGAAATGGGAATTGAAGCCCTCAGAAAGACTAAGCAAAACCTCTTCTGAAGGAAAGGATCGGAGATCCTCTATGGTGCAGTTGGAGGGAGAGGAGAAGGAGGAAGTCAGCACACCAAACACACCTTTGGGCACTTCTAGCATTCACAGCTTCAGCTTCAGAGACCCACGCTCACGGAAGCCTCCAAACTTGGCCAGGGGAGAGCGGAGTTCCAAGAGCTGGTCCAGGGCTGGAGAGGGGAGGGCGCAGCCAGGAAAAAGGCAATGGCGGTCGGGTGCAGTTGTCGAACCCAGTGTGAGGATGAGAAGTTACGACAGCCACCGGGGCAGAGTCCCCACCCTGCGGCAACCTTCCTAATCAGTGCCTGGAGAGAATCAATGCAACCAGTACACAGCCCACAACGCCTGGCTCTGCGCCTGCCTTGAGGCAGTGGCCCTCTGCCTCTCCAGTGGGTGAGTGGCTACCAGTGGAGAGCAGCGGAGAACCTCAGCGGTGAGCCGTGGCGACTCCCAGGGATCCAGCTGAGGAGTGGACAGGGGCTCCAGCAACGGGAGGGAGATACCGATGGAGGTGGATCACGTGGCTCCACACCCTTCTCACTCCAACATCAGGCAGGAAGCACGAGCTGGTTTGCTGGAACTCAGCTTCCTCACTGAACTCTCTCTGGGAGCACCTTGAGTCTTGGCAGCTTGAGCAAGCACCGCCTGTTCTTGGCAACAATGAGGCGAATCCACGGTCTTCAGGACTCACCCCAAACTATTAATGTGAGCACCAAGAGGGTCTCCTTACAGCTTGCAGATGTGAAACTTGCATGAACCCATAGCAACAAATTAGATGAAAAGCAGCAGACTGGGAGTCTGAAAAACAACAACATACTCTACACAGCAGACCCAAGAAAATCTTCCAACTCTATTCTAGAACTAATCTTTAAACTCAGTTCATACTCTGAACTAACACAGTGAGAACGGGCCAGGGAGATTTCAAGCCCTTCTACCAAGCATCGTAAGTTCGTCCAATGCCCAGCTCCAAGGGGTGGGGAATGGTAATACTGGAGATGAGGAGGAGAAAGGAGGAGAAGAAAGGGCCTCCGGCATCGAGGCAACGGGACAGAGCCAAACGGGTCACTGAGGGTGCCCTGATGGCTGCTCCGCTGTGGGCCCCATGGCTGCTCTGCTGAGGGCCCGCTGAGGGCGCCCCATGGACTGGACCCGCCCCCACCCATAGCATGGCAACGGGGCAGAGCCGGGTGGTCCGCTGTGAGCATGGGTGCTTTTCCACCTCCGACCATGGCAGTTTGTATACACCCCTGTATGTTATAGTATAGTCTGAGGCAGCTATATCTCTTCCCAAGGCGAGAGCCCAGGGGTATAGATAAACCCAGGAGTACAGTTATTATCACAGGGAAGATGACTGATTGAGTGGTAGGGCAATGGAGATGAGGGAGGAGAAAATTGAATGATCAAATGGGCCATCATCTGTGTAACTGAGTAACAAATGTGAAGGTAACACTATGTAGGACAGCATCCAGAGCTAATTCCCTTCTATGTTCTCTATAATTCTGTATTTCCTCAATTGTTTTTGTATTAACAGAAGTGAAGATAACTTTATATCATACAGCATCCAGTGCAAATTCCCTACTATCTTCTCTATAACTTGGTATTTCCTTTAATGTTTCTGTGTTAACTAATGTGAAGATAACATTATGTAATACAACATCCAGTGCTAATTCCCTACTATATTCTGTATAATTTTATATTTTCAGTATTGTTTATGGCTTATTCTGGTTCATATGTCTCCAATTTTTTGTCTTTAAAATAACAAAAAGAAACTAAATTTTACATGTAATACTTTCTTAAACTGTTAGTTTGCTAAATTATATTAAAATGATTAGAAATATCAAGCCATTATTGCTTAATACCATAATAGTTAGGATACACTGTTAATGTGCTCTTCGTATTGTCTTCTATATTTATTTTTTAAATCTATATGTAATGTAAATGTTCTGTATTTGTCTGGTGTTTATCTAAATAAGTTCTGCCTTACAAAATGAACTTAAAACACTTCTGGAAATTTACATAAGGAAGAAATGTGTTTTTCCTCACTAATTATCTTTATTTGAAGTTTATTCAGTTTATTGAGTCTTGCTAAATTACTAATTTTTTTTCTTTCACTTTGAACTATGGATTTTTTTATTTTAAAGAGAATAAAAAACAAAATAACAACAATGAAGAAAAAACAAAACAATAAAAATGATACAAATGATACAAAAGGATACAAAATAATACAAAAACAATAAATATGGATTTTAAAACAAGATGATAAGAATTAACAGCAGCTGTTATATTACATATTGCTATCTACAATGAAATTGCTCAGATTACCAGATGTAAGAATGCAAGATTGATCAAACAATTAAAGAGAATAAAAAGTAATAAAAAATTAGAAATGATACCAAGTTTCACTAATAAACATGGTAGGAATTCAACAATGATTCTTATATTGCGTATTATTCTCTTGAAATTAGGTAAAAGTGTGTAAAATTGGTCAAAAAATTAAGCATTAACTGTTTATTTCACTAAATTGTTAGACATCAGCAGTACAATTATAGCAGCTATCTTTGCACACACACACACACACACATACACACACACACACGCATATTTTTTCCCTTCCTTCTTTCCTCCTTTCCCTCATCCCAGCTGTTCCTTTCCTTTCAGCAGTTTCTTTCCCTTTCACAGTATCTATTGCACCTTTTGGGGTTTATTGACTCTTTCAGGTTCTTATACTAAGGAGACAATGCAATGTTTATACATGTATGTCTGACTTATTTCACTTGTGAATATGGTCTCTAGTTACATCCATTTACCTATAAAAGCCTCAACTTCATCTTTTTTATAGCTGAATAATACTCCATTTTATAAAAATATAACATCCTTTTTTATCTATGTCTGCAATAATTGTCATTTGTGTTGTTTCCAAGATTTAGCTATGACAAATTGCACCGCTATAAATATGAATGCACATATATTGCTGTGGTATGATATTTTCAGTTTTTCTGGAAAAATACTCAGATGAAGAATAGCTGGGTTAAGTGGGACTTCTAATTTAGTTTTTTAAGGAATCTCTACGTTGATTTCCACAGTAGTTTCACCAATCTACACTCGCACCAACAGTGGAGAAGTGTTCCTCTTTCCTCACAGCCTTGACAATATTTGTTATTGATTGATTTATTGATGATAGCCATTTTTTTCTGTGGTGAGATGGAATCTCAGTTCTCATTTAATGTGCATTTCTCAAGTGACCAATGATGTTGAACAATTTTTCATATATTTATTTGCCATTTGTATTTCTTCATCTGACAAGTGTGTATTCATCTCAGATGCCCATTTTTGGATTGAGTCTTTGAATTTTGGGGGTCCTTGACTTTTTTTAATTCTTTGTATGTTCTAGGTAGAAGTCCTTTGTCTGAAGGGTAGTTACTTAAAATTTTTTCCCAATTCATGGGTTTTCTTTTCACCCTGTTGGTGATTTCTTTTGGTGTGCCAGAACTTTTCAATAAAATGAGATCCAAGTTGTTTATTCTTTATAGTATTTCCTGTGCAGTTTGGTTTTAATTCATGAACTCTCTTCCTATCCTATGTTTTCAATATTTCTACCTACTTTCTCTTCCAGTAGATTTAGTCTTTCTGTTTTAATATTTAGGTCTTTGATCCATTTTGACTTTAGTTTTGTGCATGGTGAAAGACATGGATCTAGTTTTAGTCTTCAGCATGTGGGAAGCCAATTTTTTCCAGTACCATTTATTAAAGAGGCTATCTTCCTTCCAGTGAACATGTTTGGCCCCTTTGTCAAAGATAAGGTGGCTGAGTGTGTTTGTAGTTGTGTCTGCATCTTCTTATCTGTTCCATTGGTCTTCATGTCTGTTTTTTGCCAGTACCAGCCTGATTTTACCACAGTAGACTTGTAGTATAATTTCAAGTCAGGAATTGTGATGCATCCTGGATTTCTGTTGTTTCCCATGATTGCTATTGCTATTTTAGGCCTCTCCTGGTTCCAGATGAATTTTAGGAATGTTTTCTCTAGATCTGTGAGGTATACTAATGGTATTTTAATTGCAATTGCATTGAATATATACAACTATTTTGGGAGTATGGCCATTTTTAGAATATTAATTCTTCCTATCCATAAGCAAGGGATATCTTTCCATTTTCTGACATTCTCTTTGATTTTTTTTCAGAGTACTATAATTTTCACTGTATAAATATTTTACTTCTTTTGTTAGATTGATTCCTAAGTATTTCATTTTTTAGATGCTATTGTGAAAGGTGTGGCTTCCCTAATTTCTCTGTGTTTGTTGCTTGTGTTCAGGAATGCTATTGATCTTTGAGTGTTGATAGCTACAATACTGAATTTGGTCATTAAATCTATAAGTCTTTTGGTGGAGTTTTTGGAGCCTTCTATGTAGAGTATCATGTAATCTGCAAATAATGGTAATTTTGCTTCTTTCTTTCCTATACTTATTCCATTTATTTCTCTCTCTTGTCTAATTGCTCTACCTAATATTTCCAGAGTTATATTGAATAGGAGTGGTGACAGTGGACATCCTTGTCTTGTTCTTGATTTTAAAGTGAAAGCTTTCAATTTTTGACCATTTAGTGTAATGTTAGCCATTGGTTTGTCATAGATGGCTTTGATCAGACTGAGGTAAAGACCATCTATTCCTATTTTCTGTAGAGCTTTTATTATGAATGAACATTGGACTATATTGAATGTTTTTTCTGCATCGATTGAGATGATCATGTGATTTTTGTCTTTGGCACCACTGATATGGTGTATTACATTAATTGATTTGTGCATGTCAAATCATCCCTGCATTCCTGGGATGAATCCCATTTGGTCATGGTGTATACTATTCTTGATTATTTTTTGTATTCTGTTTGCTAGTATTTTATTGAGAAGTTTTGCATGTCTATTCATTAGCGAGATTGGCCTGTAGTTCTCTTTTTTGGTTGGATTTTTTTCTGGTGTTGGTTTCAACATAATACTTGCTTCCAGGAATGAATTGGGAAGAATTTCTTCCCTTTTCAATTTCATTAGAGTTGGAGAAGAATTGGTGTTAAATCTCTTAATTTCTTGTAGAATTCGTCTGTGAATCCATCAGGATTTGGGCTTTTTTCTTTGGCAAGTGTTTTATTACATTTTTAATTTTGCTAGCTGATATTGAATTATTTAGGATTTTTATATCTTCTTGATTCAGCTGTGGTAATTCATATGTATCTAGAAATCTGTCCATTTCTTCTGTGTTTTCCATCCTATGAGAGTAAATATTGTCAAAGTAGGTATTCATGATCTCCTAAATTTCTATAGGATCCGTAGCAGTTTCACCCCTTTCATTCCTTATTTCTTTTTTTTTTTTTTTTTTTCCGGTACCAGGGATCGAACTCAGGACCTTGCGCTTGGCAGGCAAGCGCTTATGCCACTGAGTTATACCCCCAGCCCCAAACATTTATCACTTTTTTTTTTTTTTTTGGCAGTACTGGGGATCGAACTCAGGACCCTGCGCTTGCTAGGCAGACGCTTATTCCACTGAGCTATATCCCCAGCCCTTTCATTCCTTATTGCATATATTTCAGTTCTTTTTCCCTTTTCTGGTAAGGTGGGCTAGGGGTTTATCTATTTTATGTATTCTTCCGAAGAACCAACTCTGATATTAATTCTTTGTATTATTTTTTAGTCTCCATTGTGTTAACTTCTGCTTTGAACTTTATAATTTCCTGCCTTCTTTGGGTTTTGGGTTTGGCTTGCTCTTTTTTTCTAGAAGCTTGAGGTGGAATATAAGATTGTTTATTTGTGCTCATTCTATTTTGCTGAGGTAGGTGTTTACCATTATAAATTTCTCTCTGAGTATTGTTGTCCACAGGTTCCGCTAAGTTGTGTCTACATTTTTGTTTGATTGTAAATATTGTTTAATTTCTACTGTGATTTCATCTGTACTCACTGGTTGTTCAGGGGGTGTTATTTAATTTTCATGTGTTTTTGGAGTTTTTGTGATTTCTTTTGTCATTAATTTCCAGTTTCATTACACTATGGTCTGATTGTATGCATGGGATAATTTCAATTCCTTTGCATTTATTAAGCATATTCTGTATGCTAGCATATGGTCTATTTCAGAGAACATCCCAAGTGTAACTGAGAAGAATATATATCCTGATGCTGTTGGATGGAACACTCTGTAAAGGTCTACTAAATCCATTTGTTCACAAGTTTGGATAAGTTTTGTTATTTCTTTACTGATTTTTCATCTAGTTGATCTATCTCTTTGTAACAATTGCATGTTAAAATCCCCTGTTATGATTGTGCTGTTGCTTATTTCATTTTTCATGTCTGTTAAAATTTGTCTTATATAGTTGGGTGCTCTCGTATTTGGTGCATAGATGTTTATGATTGTTATCTGTGCCTCTTTAACTTCTCCTATCACAAGTATGTAGTGACCTTCTTTATCTTTTGATTGTTCTTGGTTTGAATTTCACATTGTCTGCAAACAGAATAGCTAAATCTGCTTTTCTGGATTCCTGGCATGTGGAGTATTGTTTTCCATCCTTTAATTTCCTTTTGAGGTAAATGTGTTTCTTATATATAGTTTTTGTGATTTCCTTTGTGACTGTTTCCTAGGTTCATTGCACTATGTTCAGATAGTATGCATGGGAGAATTTCAATTCCTCTACATTTCCTTAAACATGTTTTGTTGGTTAACATATGGTCTATTTTGGAGAAAGTCCCATGGGAAGCTGAGAAGAATGTGTATTCTGTTTTGTAGTGGAACTATCTGTAAACATCTACCAAGTCCATTTGCTCACAGGTTTATTTCTAATATTTCTTTGTTGATTTTTTTGTCTAGTTGATCTACCTATTTGTGAGAGTGGGGTATCAAGTTCCCTCACTACAATTTTTTTAGTACTTGTTCGGTTTTTCATGTCTGTTAATATTTGTTTTATATAGTTGGGTGAACCTGTGTTTGGTGCTTAAATGTTTATGCTTGCTATCTGTTCTTCTTGGAGTTTTCCCTTTCCAAGTATGTAGAAACATTCAGTTTTGGCTTAAAATGTGCATTGTCTGCAAATAGAATATCTACCCCTGCTTTCTTCTGGGGGCTTGCGGCATGGAAAATTGTTTTCCATCCTTTGACTTTTAGCTAACGAATTTCTTTTTGGGTCAAATGTGTATTTTGAATCAGCATATCATTGGATCTTGCTTCTGGATACTTTTTTCCACTCTGCTTCTTTCTATGGGTGAGTTGAGACCATTTACATTGATTGCTATAAATGACATGTGTTGGTTTATCATTCTCATGTTGTTTTCCTTTTGTTGGTTCCCTGTCTTTCTCTGTTTAATTTCTTGCCTTACCTCAGGACTTCTTTCTATTTGCATTCATGTGTCTGTGGTCTTTATTATCTCTTTGTAACATGTTCTTCAGAATATTCTGTAGAGCTGGTTTTGTGGTCATAAATTTCTTTAGTTGTGCTTTGTCATTGAAGAATCAATTTCTCTTTGCTAATTTTGAAAGGCAGTTTTTAATGATATATAAATCTATGTTGAAGTTTCTTTTCTTTTAGGGCTTGAAATACCTCACTTCACTCTTGTTAATTTGAGTGTTTGTGTTGAGAAGTCTGCTGATTCTGATTGGTTTTCCTTTGCAGGTGATATGTTTCTTTTCTCTAGCTGCTTTTAATATTTTATTCTTGTGCTGAATTTCTGGAATCTTGATTATTATGTGTCATGGTGTAGACTTATTTTGGTCATGGCTAGTTGGGGTTCTGTATGCTTCATTTATTTGTATATCAAATTCTTTATCCGTGTTTAGGAAATTTTCTGCCATTATTTCTGTGAAGAAGTTTTTAATGGCTTTTGTGCTATCTCCAGCTTCTTCAGTGATTCCAACCAATTTTACCTTGTTTTTCTTTGCTTCACTATGTAGGTGTTAGAATGATTATTTGTGGTCGCTTGCTATTTTTTAAGATGTTTGTTTTCTTGTTCACTATTCATGTGCCTGTCTTTAAGGTCTGACACTCTATCCTTTCCTTCTTTCAATGCTTTGTATACTTTCAATGGAGTTTTTAATTTCCTGGATTTCTGTTTGTATCTGTTTTCTTACTTCCACTTCTTTCCTATGTTAGGCATTCATGGTTTCTATCTTTTTCTGAGCTCCTCTATTTGTTTACCTGTGTCTGCTTTAATGTCTTTCATTTTAATCACTTCTTTTTGCACCTCAGAAATTATTTTTCTATGACCACTTCCATTTGTGTTTTTATTTCTGCTGCTGTCATTTCATACAGTTCCTTTTCTTTGTTTTCGGTTTCCTTTGGCTCTTTTTGCTCTGGATGTTTCTTGTATGAACTGGACATTTGGGATTGCATTTTTCTTCTTCATCTTGTCCTTTTCTATTTTCTTTTTTTCCTTTGTGGATGCTTTTTTGCTTGTTGCTTGTAGATGTCTTGTCAGATAGCCTTATTACCAGTGTGTAGTTATCTGTTCCTCTGGATGTCTTATCAGTGTAGGTGGTTGTTGGTCTTTATGTTTATCCCCACCTTCCCAACGTAGTAAGAATGAGGAGATGCTATCTATTTGACTTATGGCCCATCTCTTTGATACTGGACTAATTGATGATTATGACTCCTTACAGTCACAGTGCTCCCATATGGAGGGAAAACTGGTTATGGCATTTATGACAGCCTAGTTAAAGTAGTTTAGTTGATAATAGCAATAGACTCAAGTACAGCCTAGCTACTAATAAATGGTGGTAACCATTAACCTGATATCCATAACCATGGGAAGAAGGTTTACAAATATATAATATAATCAAACTTATACTAGGAACTTGCATGCAATGATTTTCCACTTAGTGGAGGGATTTTACCATATTGTTAGTGAGTTTAAGAGGATAGGGTGTAAAATGGTAAGATGGATATGCAGTTAAATATAGTAGGCACAGGGCAGTCACCCAAGTTTTGAGTAATTGTAGGACACAGAAGGGAAGGATTGGAGGAGAAGGCCTAAGAGTTTTGAAGTGAACCAGAAAGAGAAGAGTCAGTTTTTTTCTCACATGAAAGTGTCATAACGTCAAGTGACAAAAGAAAGGAAGAGGACAAGTAGAATAAAACAAAGAGAAAGGTTGAAATATAAAATGTGAATGAGGCAAAAGAAGGAGGAAAAGCAGAGTAAAAGAGATAAACTAAGGAAAAATAAAGAAAGAAAGTAAACAAAAGTCTCCTCACACACTGCAAATGTAAGAACGTACAGAAAGCAAAGCAGAACAGAGGGAAAATGAGAAAAGAAAGGGAGAACAAATCAAAAAGAAACAAATAATAAAAATCAAAACAAAACACCAGTCCAACCAAACACCAAGAGTGATAACAATCAGACAAAAAATAATTGAAAAGAAAGAAAGTAATGAGATTCTTTTATGCCTGTAGTTCTCTGCTAGGTCCAAGTCAGTTCCCAGAAATATGTACTCGGGCCACAACTGCAAGTGGATTTTTGCTGGGTTTGGGTCTCACCATTTTTTTTTGAATTGGTCAATGGGATTAGTTTCCTTTGCCTTCATTCTCCCCACTCGTTTAGAAAAGAAAAAGTAAAAAAAAAAAAAAGAGAGAAAATGCAAGAAAAGGGAAGAAGGTAGCCCTACCCACCAGCTTCTATTCCTCATGTCTTTGTCTCCAAGCACAGCACTGGGTCTTCTAATTCTCTGTTGGCATGTGTTGTTACTGTTGCGTGAGACATTTTCATGCTCCTAGTCCTGCCTGCCCTCAAGTGCACCTTACCCAGGGTCCACTGTGCCTCTGGGGTTCTCTGAGTCTCATCAGTGGAGGGATTTCTGGTGCCCCCGGAGTCTTGCTGGTGGATTCCTCTCACAAGCCACACTGTCTGGGGTAAGTGGAGGAGGGACAGAGCTGATCTCAGACTCTTCTCACAGCTGTGCTGTCTCGGGATACAGGAGGAAATGAGGAGCTGAACTTACACTCTTCTCATGAGCCTTACCATCCTGGGTCTTTTTGGATAAGATTAGAGATGGATTAAATGCATTTTGTATAATGAAATGGATATGAATCCTTGGGGGTCAGAGGTGCAGTGCTATGTTTTAAATCTAAAATTTATGCCAAGATCTTCAGGTACTTGGAAGATGGTTGGTTCATAAGAATACTATATTCTTCAGTGGATGAATCCACTGATGAGCTTGTAAATAAACGTGAGGTTAGGAGATGGGGCTGATCCAAGGATGTGGGTCACCTGGAGGATGTCCTGCAAGGGTACACACCTCCTTTTCTGGCCCCTTCTTCACTCTCTGATATCCATCTGCCGTACTTCGAGTGCCTTTTCCTTCACCACACTCCCTTCTACCTTGTTTCCACTCTAGAGGCAGTCAACTATGTACTGAAAATGGCAGCCAGATAAACTTCTCTTTTAAATTGTGGGTAGTGTTGTATACTTTTCCCCGACAGGAAACTGATTAAGGCCAGGAGACATTATATAGTTTATATTATTAATTGTTTGATGTTTATTGACAATAAGTTGATGAGGTCAATGCTATAACTATCTCTTCTGTGCCAATGGGAAAACAAAACATAGCCAGTAAGAAAATGCTACCATACAAAGGCTAAATTGGACATTAAATTCAAGTGACCTATTTCAATGTTATATCTGATTGTGGATCACCTCAAGGATTTATTCATTCTTTTTTAGGGGCACTTGCTGGGTTTGTTTTTGTTTTTGTTTTTAGAGTTTAGTTTAGATGACTAGTCATTAGCTTTGATTCTCCTAGTATTGTATCTCCATTTTTTGGATCTGGTAACTTTCATTACAGATCCTCTCATATGACTAAAAGCATTGACAATTTTATGTTCATTGTAAACAGGTTTTCAGTACAAGATCAAAGTTCATTGTTTCTCATGCCTACAGCTTTAGGAATAAGAAATTATTCTAGAGTAGTGCTCAGGGAGTTTTCTATTCCCCTTGAACAGAAAAGCAAAATTTCTGTGCCCTGGCTTTGCAGGTGGGCTTTATCTCTAGCTCCCTACTACAGATGGATCGCAGTCACATATATTCCTTTAATGCGGCTGCACTACAACTTTCATTTGTGATGGGGGGAATGTACCTTTCATTTTTGAATTTAACTGTTTAATATGACTAAATAATAATATACTTAATCTACCTGAATTTAACCCATCACTTCACCAGCAATTTTGTTTCAAACTTGAGAGTAAACTGCATCTTTGCATTACATCCTATATTATTTAAAACCGTTAAGCTAAAATATGGGTAGAGGAATCATACTGAGTCAAACCTTAAGTTCATGATCTCTGCAGAGAGTAAAATTAAGATATATGTAATAAAAGTGAGTCATTACCCATTTTAACAGACAGAGGGGATTTGGACCCAGGGACAAACACAGAGGGCAATTCTATAGATTACGAATGAAGACGGTAGATGTGGTGCATCTATGACGCACAGATTGAAAGCAAGCAAACAGAAACTGAAAGGGAAACATGGAACAGGTTCCTCCTCACAGACCCAGAAGAAACTAACCTTGATTGTGGGGGTGGAGTCTCAGGGACTGTGAGTCAGCCTGGCATGGTGGCTCAGGCCTGTAGTTGGGGCCTCCCGAGGCTGTGGTAGGCAGATTTGGAGTTTGGAGGCTGTCTGGGCTGCCCACGTCATTGTTGTTTGTTACAACAGCCTTGGAAAACAGAGATCAGAGTTATCTGGATAAAAATATTAGAAATATTTGAATCTCCTTAAACTATTACCCCTTTTAAAGGGGTGGTGAGGAATGTATTAGGGAGGAACCCTAATTTTTAAAAGTACACACTTCGTATTAAGAAATGGCAGCCTCCAAAGTTGGGATGAGGTTCAATAACACAATGGATGAAAGGGTAGCTCTGCTAATAAAGCCTAGAAGAAAGTCAAAGATACAAGTGCACAGCTTTCACACTGAGTTCTGGATTGTCACATTTCACAAGGGAATGTGACATTTGCCTTTACAAAGGATGGCAAATAAAACTCGATCAAAGAAATTCCAGGTCACTACACATGCTTTGTTGGAGGGAGACATTTTAGTGGGCAACAGTATGGGATGTTTCCAAATACTTTTGAAACTGAAGCTTGGTAGAAGCCAAGTTATGACCTCTGGAGTTTAGATTGTTTGGAATATCAGGAGAGAGGCAAACCATCTTCACCTGGTGACAGGCCCTTGATATGATAAACCATAATAGGGAGGAGAAATAATGTTCTACTGACCTGTGTCTACAAGAACAGTAAGGGAGAAATATATCTGTGCAGCAAGGAACAACTTTCTTTTATCTACAGGCCAAGTCCATATAAAGTAAAATATTTATAGCTCTTTTAAGAAAGCATAGGTTCAGGTATTTTCAACAAATCCCTTTGCTGTCTTTGTAAAATTCTGACTGAAGGAAGAATTTCCTGTTCTGTTTATAGAACCATTTGAAGCGAATGGGGCCCAATCTGCTCATAGAATCAGGGCTCTCTTTCTCCAAGTGAGTAAGCCTGGATGTTTGTGAAGATAATGTGAGATGCAACCATTAAATGTATTAAGATGTAATTGTGTGCAAAGGAGTGTGCTGAGGAGCGTAAGAATTCTGTCCCCTGTGGCATGACTAATAACTGCAGTGCTGGGAATTTTCTCAAAATTTTCCATATGCAATACTATGTTGGACTTCAACCCCTCCCTCCCCTCAAAGTCCCCCCAGCCAAGTGTATATTCATTAGGAGATGATGCACAACGTACTGTTTGTGTCACAGAAGCTGTGAAGCAAGCCATATAAGTAAACAGTACAAAAAGAGAATACAATTGGGACATACATCTAGATACTTTATTGGCTACACAGCTTCATTGCAAGGCTCTAGAATTCCCTCCGTGTCAAAAGGTTTAAAGACTGGAAATTACTTTATCAACTTGCTTGCCAGAAGAACTTCAGTTTGAGTTAACTGATGTAAGGAACTGTATAAGACAAAAAGCTGAATAAGAAAATTATATTCTTTGTTGAAAGCTTGAAACAGGCACATGGCATTTGTGTCTGCGAGATAAGCCCAGGGCTGTGCAAGCCTCTGCCGAAGAGCCATCGATTCTTCCTCTCAGAAACTGCTATCACCTGAGGTTTCTCTCTTGAAACTTCACACTTCCAGTATTCCAAGAAACAGATGCGACCTCCATATCTGTGCCTCCTAGACCTTCTCTCTTAGTTTAAGCTTCACACACTTGAAATACATATGACTAACAGAGAAAAATAATACGAAGTTGAAAGGTCTACACTGAATTAAAAATCACTTGTGACATGGACATCAGGATAAATTGATACAATGAATGCAAAAGAAAAGGAAAAACAAAAAGGAAAAGGAAAAAGGAAAAGACCACAGAGAAAGACACACAGGATTTCAGATAATGAGATTTTGTGGCACATATGCACATTTAGACATTTATGCATAATATTATACCAAACTGGATCATTGTTAAAAATAAGAATGATAATCTGAGCATTTGCATTTCTAACCAGTTCCTGACTGCTGCAGATGCTACTTAAGCAGCATACTTAAAAAACTATCATTTTAGATGTTTCTCTGACACTGCACCCCCACCCCTCCTTTCTTGCAGAGGACCTGTCCACACTTGGGTACCAGCGGACGCGTGTGAATCAGACCTCCAGCTTCCCTGTTCTTAGTCCTTAACATTGGCACTGTAACTTCTCTGGATGAATTTACTCAGACAGGGAGAGAGCCAGAAGTTACTGGGAAATTTTGTTCTTTCAAAGGAATTTGCATTCAATGACAGATTTGTAAAGGAGCAAAACTATATTTCTTCTTGGAGATGGTAAAAACTCTTTGAAGCAATTTTTATGCAACATTTTCTTATGGCACTAGGCTGACAAGGGTACTTCACTAGAAATACCTTCCCATCCTGCTTCTTCCGTGCTTCTATTTATTTTGATCTAAGTTCTTTAGTAAAATAAATATACGCATATCCCAAACTTCAGACTACAGGGTGCTGAACTGTTTCCACTATATGTATTTTCTTCTCTTACTTACATTTTCCCTATGTATTTTTGTACTAGTTAACTTTTGGGGAAGTATCGAACATTGGCAAGTCCACTGTCTAGGACAGTATCCATTAACTATCTGTGGCTATTTAAATTTAAAACACATCAAATTAGAAATTAAGTTCTAAATTATAGTAGTCATCTTTTAAGCATCCAGTAGCCACATGTGGCTATTGGCTGTTCATGAAAAAGGAAGCTAAGAAAATAACAAAAATTTCATAATAAAATTCAGCTCTAGAGGCTTTGGGTCATATTATCTTCCTATAGTGATGGCTTGTGTGTAGTCTGATCATACTTTTCCAAGTAGGGGTAACAATAATTAAATATTGCATTTAATTTTCTTAAGACATCCCATCTTTGGTTTGCCCTTACTGCTACTCTGTATCCCATATGAAGTTTCAGATAATAGCTTGCTGGTTTCTTACTGCTCATCAATGCATTCCCAGCACAAGAAAGCTATTGAATGTTTTCAAAATAACTTTAGTTTGCTCATAAGAGTTTAGAATTTTTAAAAGCAGGATTGTCGTTCTTGAAATTATCAGTGTATTTAGGATTCACTCTCACCTCCAGAGATTAGAATTTTGTGCTCTTAAAATCCAAACTAGAAGGTTTAAAACTTCCCGCAGTTGCTACATATTGCACTACATATTTTGTCCTCACTCCATTAAGTTGCTTAAACTTCTATTCACTTTTCATATGTCAACTTTATCTTTTAGAAATGCCACATGATTCTAAGGAAAAACCAACTTATGCCAGCAAGAGCACTTTTTGACTTTAATCATTTTGAATTTTGTACCAAAAATTCCTTTCTTTGTTGCCTGTTACCTTATTTAATGAATGTTTTATTTTTCAAATGACACGGTATTTGTACCTATGTGTGAGAGAAAATACTATGTTTTGACTCACATATACATTGACTGGTGATCAATTTAGGATAGCTAACCTATCCATGACATTGAGTTGTTATCATTCCTTCATCTGTAATACCTTCATCTTGCTGTTTTGTTTTCAGATATAACTCATTTTTGGTAATTACACTGACTCTGCTGTGCTGGAGAAACCAGAATTAATTCTTTCTTGCAAACAGTAACATTTCACTCACTGCCTGGCCTGTCTCTTTCTCCACACTTTTATATGGCTCAATAGTATTTCCTTGAACACTGTTGCTGGGAAGGTAAGCTAGTACAACTTTTATGGAATATAATATAGAAGCTCATTAAAAAAATAGAACTTTTATATGATTCAAAAATCCCACTGCTAGTTATATATCCAAAGCAAATGAAATCAGTCCATGAAAGGGACACCTGTGTTTCACTGTTCATGTAGCCCTCTTTACAGTAGCTGAAAGATGGAAACAACCCAGGCACCATCTACTGATGAAAGGAAAAGAAACTGTGATGCACATACACAATTGAATATTTTTCTGCCACAAATGTGAGTAAAATTTGATTAGGACAAAGTGGTTAGAAATGGAGATCGAAATATTATTTGAACTCTATTAGGAAAAGAAAGACAAGTACCATGTGAACTCATACAGGAAAACTAACAATAGTTAATTCCATAGATGTTGAGAGCATAATGGTAGATATCAGAAGACAGGCAGAGTGCAGAGATTGAAAAAGGGTGACTGATGTTTATCAGGTTGTACTTACACAGAAGTAAGTTCTTCCACTGTGCTATGTTTTGGTTAATTTTTCTCCTTGCTGAGAAAAAATACCTGATGCCCAGTATTAAGGAGGGAAAGGTTTATTTAGGTCACAGTTTGTGGAGGTTTCACTACATACTTGGTTGGCTCCAAGGCAGAGTGGCACATGCCACAGGGCAGCAGTTCATGGCGGTGGAAGACAGCAAAAGCAACAAGACCAAAAAGACAGAAGTGGCGTCAAGCAGCCTCGTTCTCTCCCTTAAATATGAAAACTGTCTGCCCCAGGGCAGATGTAGCACTCACATCCATAATCCCAGCATAATCAGGGATCAACCATAAACTCTAAAAGCTTACCCTATGACTGCATGAGATTTTGGGGGGACATCCAGACACAAACCATAACATGGTTTTTTTGGATAGTTGGGAACTTATAGATAATAAAAATGCACTTTATATTTTGGAAGGCTAGAAGAAAATATCTTGAATGTTTTTGGTATAAAAAATTAGAAATGTTTCCCTCACCTCAGCTGTCCTTTCCTTTTGAGCAGTTTCTTTCCCTCTCATAGTATCTACTATACATTTCAGATTTTATTTACACTTTCTTTTATATACATATAAAAGATAGCTAAGATAATTTTACTACTAATTCCTGTTGGCTTATTAAAAGAATTGTCTTGGTTACATTTCTCTCATTGATGAGACAAAATACCCAACACCCAAAATGAAGGAAGGAAAGGTTTATTTAGCTTACAGTTTTTGGAGGCTTCAGTCCATACTTGGCTGTCTCAGAGGCAGGGTGGCACATGGCAGAGGGCAAAACGTTCAGGGTAGCAGAGCACAGCAAAAACAACCAGCAAAAGGGAGGAATGGCTGCAAGCAGCCTCCCTCCTTCCCTTACATTGTAAACAGCCTACCCCCATCCAGGGGGCATGTACCTCTCACACAATCTCCATGCCTTCCTTTTCCACAGGCTCAGGATATATACAAAGTAAGCACTCTGGATTCCTGCTGAATCTCTCAGTTAAATCTCCAGATTCCCCAAGTTGACACAATGTATCAACCATAACAGGAACAGTTAGTGTTTATTTTTTCTACTAATTTTGTATGATTATATTTGATAATCTGAACAACTACTTTGAAGACAACAGTATGCAATATAAAAACCATTGTTGAATGCGTATCATCTTGTTTTTTGAAATTCTGTATCATTTCTAATGTTTTTAAAATTATTATTGTCCTGTTTAAAGAACATACAAATGTTTTAGGGTCTAGATATGCTTAAACAGATTGACTGAAATATTATACCATAGATACATATATTACAACATTATATGATACCCTATAAATATGAATAGCCTTTACGTGTTTTGTTTGAAGGCAAGGCCTTGCTATATAGTTAGGCTGAACTGGAACTCACTATGTAGGCCAGACTGGCCTCAAACTCATGACAATCCTCCTACCTCAGTCTTCTGAGTCCTGGGTTTATGGGCCTACAGAACTACACCTGTCTAATTTTTATGTGGGTTTTTTTTGTATTCAGTAAAATACATTTAGAAATTTAAAAATGTGACAGCCACGTTGAAGCACAGCTTGCCTTTTCTTATAAAACTAAATGTATTTTTAGCATATATCCCAAAAACTTTGCTCCATAACTTTTGCCCAATGGACTTGAAAACTTATTCTCACAGAAAAAATCACACACAAACATTTAAAGAAAATTTATTCATAATGATCAAATCTTATAAGCAACCAAGAAATCCTTTACAAAATAAATAATAAAAAATGGTACATTCAGGTAATAAAACATTATTCAACAGTAAAAATAAATGAGTTAACTAATCCTGAAGCAATATGGAGGAAACATAAATATAAATTTAAAAATGCCACTCTGTAAAGGGTCTGCTGTATGGTTCTAACGTGACATTGGAAAGCAATGGAAAGCAAAACTATGGTGATACTGAAAATATCAATGATTTTTAAGGATTTGGTAGAAGAATGGGGAAGGTTGAAAAAGTGGTCAGAGCAGAAATGGCTTTTAAGGCAGAAAATATTTTCTGTATGAGACTGTAAATAGAGGCATGTAACATGCAGGTGTGTTAAGACTCAGCACATACCCACCAAGAGCGAACTCTGGGATAAGCTATTGGTTCTTGGGGGTAATACTGTTTACTTTTGGTAGTAGTCTGCTTTCCATTGTGGTGATAAAATACGTGAGACAGCATTCAAGGAGAAAATATTTATCCTGGTTCACAGTTCCAAGACTTTTGTCCATGGTCTCTTGGGTCAGAAACTTTGGATCTGGATGAAAATGTACATCAAGGCAGGATGACATGGCAGGGGAGGACGGTTTGCTTCACAGTGACTTGGTGGTGAAAGGGAGACAGGTCTTGCCAGAATTCCAGTAGCCCCATCCAAGGACATGCACCCAATGACCCAACTTATTTCCATGACACCCCGCAAAGCCTCCACCATCTTACAGGGGTACATGGGTGTTTTGGGAGACACTTCAAGCCCAAATGGCAGTAATACTTTCATCAGTTATAGCAAACTGCCATTCTTGATAAATGTGAAGGCACACATGCATTGAGGCAAGGGATGTATGGGAAGTCTCTGTACCTTCCTCTGAAATTTGTTGTGACCCGAATTTGCATTAAAAATAGACCCTTAAAAAAAAATATATATATATATATATATATTTCTGGGGATATAGCTCAGTGGCATAAGTTCCTGCCTGGCAAATGCAAGGTCCTGAGTTTGACTCCTGATATATATGTATATGTGTATATGTGTATATATATATGTGTGTGTGTGTGTGTGTGTGTGTGTATATATATATGTAATATATTGCCAACACACTCTTCAAACTTACCACGTTCTCCTAGTACATGCATTTCTGGTATTATTAAACTTTAAAATACCTTACTTAATTTTCTCCAGCATCATCTATTTTGGTCCAAATGACAGAATTTCATTCTTTTTATGACAGCATAATATTTCATTGTGTTTGAAAAATAAATACTTTTTTCACTTATGTGTAAGGGCAAAAAAATTGATCTCCTAGCAGGCAAGAGTAGAACATTGCTATAATTTGCATGTGCAATGCCTTCCAGGTCCTTGTGTGTTACAAAGGTTTGGTCCCCACTGCAGTACTATTGAAGAGATACAATCTTTAAGAGATGAGGACTAGTAGGAAATTAGGTTAACAGAGCTTGCCCTGGAGTGGATATTGGGAACTGAGTGCCTAGTATACCTTTCTTAGTCCCCAGCCATGAAGTCAGTGGTTTTTCCACAGTTTGCCATCACGATGTGTTGTCTACCACAGTCCCCAAGATAACAAGGGCAACGGATCATGGCACAAGACCGTATGCTGCACTAAACTTTTCCTTTTTATAAATTGAGTGTCTCAGATGCTTGTTATGGTGACAGAAAGCTGACTTACACAAAGTCAGCTGACAAAGTTGCTCCTACTGTACCTGGTAATATGGTTTAAAAGTGCTGAAAATTACCTTATTTGAGGAATTTGGAAACCTTTGGAGGAGCAAACTAGAAAAAAGCCTAGCATTCTACAGGAGGGTGTAAATGGGAAATTCTCTTAGGGACTCCTGGACCAAGACGCTGTTAAGAAAGTGGACAATAAAGGCCATACTGACAAATTTCAGATGGAAAGAGTATTCTATTGGAGGCTGGACAACGTACTATTTTTGTTTCATTGTGGCAATAAATTTGAATGATTTTTTATGCCCTTAGACTTAGTCTGAGGCCAGATTTCAAGATGATCATACTAATTCATATGGTAGAGAACATTTTAAGGCAGCACAGTATTCAAGCAGTGGATACAACTGGATTTTTTGTTTGTTTTTACCAAATTTATAGTGAGAATTGGGAGCAAAAAGGAACAGATCAAATACATTTTTAAAAAATCGGATTGGAAAAGAGATGTGTTTAAAGTTGCTCACAAGTGGAACGCATCAGAGGAGTATGTGGTGGTGGGCACCTGTAAAAATAAACCAGATTCTTTGGACTGGGCTAGTACAAAGGATTGCCTTGAGAGCATTTCAGTAATTAGCAAGAGGGTGGGGAATATAGCTCAGAGGAATTGCACCTGCCTGGCAAGCATGAGGTCCCAAGTTCTATTACTGGTACCAAATAAAAGAAAAAATAAGAAAGATTAGTAATCAGCAAGACCCCACCCATCACAGACTCACAGGCACAAAAGTGCAAATTTGTTTCAACTACTCTCATTTGAGAATAGAGGTGTGGGGTGCCAGTTACAGCAGGACTACATACACTGGCAAGGCACTTAGAGGCTCCTGCACTCATGGTAAAATCAGGCCAAGGTATAGCTGTGTTGGTGGCAGAGCTTGGCATTCATATATGATGCTAATTTTGCTAACATGCACAATCAAAAGTTGTGGGATCAAAGAGGCATCCACCAAGATTTCAAGGATAGCCTGGAAGGCTAGTCAGGATATCACAGGAACAGGACTGGTAAAAGCAGCATCCAAAAGTCTATGGATAGAACTGTGAGACAGAAGCTGAAGCTATATATAATACAGACACCAGAAAGCTAAAAAAATGCAAAGAATGTCAAGTATCTTCCAGAAGGGAGTCCAAACAGTGTGAAAAGCTAGCCCAAGACAGCAGTGCATCAAGCAAGCCCAAGTCCTTAGGAGTTCACATCTTTCCACGGTGTGCTCTGGATACTGTACAAAGGACTATAGGGTTTTATTATGTTTCATCTACTGGATTTCAGAATTACCTAGGTCCAACACCTCATTTCCATTCCCTCATTCTTTCCAGAGGACAATATTTACCCTGAACTACTGCACTGGGGAATTATGTAACTTATTTTAAAATTAATTTGCTGGCTCACAGACGAATTTGCTTGAAATCACAGAAGAGATTTTGGGCTTAGACTTTTGAACCAGTCATTTAAGACCTTGGAACTGACCTTTCTAGGTTAGATAAGACCTTGGAACCATGGAATCCTGAGTATGGAAGAAGGTATTTTGCACTGTGATGTGACATAAGTTTTGCAGGGCTCAGCCAGCTTGCTATGGCATGGATCGAAACTGTTCCTCAGATGCCCACATGTTAGAGCCTTGGTCTCCAGCATAGTGGTATTGGGAGGTTGCAGAAATTTTGTGAGATGAGGCCTAGTGTGAGGTTATAGTCATGGAGGCTGTGCACTCAAAGGAGATGGTGGGACTCCAGTCCCTTCCTCTTTCTGTCTTTTATTCCCCAGTCATGAGGTAAATGGTTTACCATGCTGGTACCATGTGTTCTTGCCATAGGCACTAACACAACAAAGCCAACTGATTATGGACTGAAACTTCCTGAGCTCTGAGCCAAATGAAAACCTCAAAAATGTGAGCTAAATTAATCCTTTTCCCATTATAAGTTCATTATCTCAGGTATTTGTTATATGGACAGAAAGCTGACTACCACAAAGGGCAATAACTGGAATCTGGGGAGGGATGGTGGGATAGAACATGAGAGGTGATTGGATAACAGGTGTCAAAACAAGTTAGGTCAGAAGAATAAGTTGTGGTATTGTACAAAGCAGTACAGTAATATAGTATGCAACATTTATGTATTTAGAATGTAAAGAGCAATTTGGAGGTTCCAAATACAAAAACAAGAAAAATATTTCAGGAAATGTTAGTTACCTTGATTTAATCATCAAACATTGTATATGTGTTGTTATGGCTTGTATGTAGGTGTCCTTGCCAAGCCTCATGCACGCATCGGTGGGGCTTCAGGAGGTAGTTAGATTTATGGTGGGTGAGTATGGACTAAGGGCATGTGATAGCTACAATAGTCCTCAAATTAGTTTGGCATAGTCTGGGCGTGGGCGGCAACATCCAAAAGCCCTGTTAATCCAGACAGGATAAAGGGGGAAAGGAAGTTTGGTGTTCACTGCCTTCTGCCTGTCACTCCATGAACGTTTTCTCTGTGATGCTATTCTGCCATTGCATTCTGCCTTGGAGCCAGCTGACTATGGACTGAAACCTCTACAAACTGAGCCAAAATAAACCTTTCATTTTTTAACATGGGGGCTTTGGGCATTTGGTCCCAGCATTGAGAAAAGCAACTAAAAACATACTTATTAAATTTTCACACCATACTACACACATATGTATAATTATTCATTATTACAAGGATAAAAATAAATTTCAAAAAATGTCAAGGGATTTAATATGATTAATATGCTAAAATTAATTATAATGATGTATAAAATATTTGCATCTTTGTGGATTTTTGTTTTCAATCTACACCTCCGTGATAAGCACATCTTTTCCCAGGGAGTGGACTCATACATACACGAGCCACCTCTCTCACAGATACTGGAAGAAAATTAACTTAAGTTAACAATTTTTAAAATGTGTTAAACTGGAATATGTGTCTACACATTTAATTTTTAGAATTATACTTGTGAGGGATTAATTAAAAATAGTATAAGTATGTACTTCTGGTATTAAACATATTTTAGAGGAAAAGAGCTGAAATACAGTTGAAAATATTTAGAAAATATAGATAACATCATTTCAAGAATATTAAGTTGTACAATTCAGTTCTGTAAAGTTTATTTGGTTCTCTGAAACAGTTCCATAACTGCCAGAGAAAAGATGTAGCTTATACACGTACACGATAAACATGCTAGGGTGCAATAGAGTTTAGGAATAGAAAAATTGTGGAAAATATAAGTTAAATTTAAAAATTTATAAGGCTAAATATGCACCATTTTGTTGCAATTCTCCATGGTACTATATATTTCAGCTTTATTTGAATGGAATTTTATATAAATATATATTGATAGAATCATTATTGTTTTATTGCTTACTGTGGAACTTGGCATCTAGGGAAATAGTGGTAGATACCTCTGCTTCTCAGAACTATGTCTGAATAAATTATGATTCCTTTTTTCTGGATGCTGTTTTTTCTGCTTATATATGCATGAATCTTTGAATGGTTCTTTCCTGGTATGCTAGTTCCGCACAATACTGTCGTACTGTTTTTAAATCTTTGCTTCACAGCTTTATTCAACTTTCTTGATAGTGCTATGAATAATTCAGCCTTCTTCCACTGCCCCTTAAATTTGACTCTCTAGGAATGTAAGTATTCAATTATTGCTTTTAGGAAATTAAATTTTTTTCAGTATATAACAATTTATTCTTCTTCAGCATACTGGTAGGTAGAAAAACCAGAATAATTCTCAATAAAATACGGTTTGATTAGAGAATTTAAGAATATAACATTTCATGAATTTGTTTTCATTTATTACGTTGAAACAGTCCTCTTTCTTTTTAGTCTTTAGGGCTGGTGACTAAAGTTCTGCTATTAACTGGATTTTTAAGTGTTACATTTGTTCACTCATTTTTCTGTATTACTTTATATTTTTATAATTTTTTCTTATCATGGGACTTTTAAAATTTCATCAGCATGTCTTTGCATAAATTCACTTTTATTAATTGACTGATATTTAGAATTGAATTTTCTTTAGAAAAGGAATATCTCTTCTGGAGAGTGGGGTTTGGGGTAGTGGTGGGAAATATGATTTAAAAATAGGCCTTTATCTTGGTTGTTATCAGTAAAAATCTAAGAAATATAATGAGCTGAGTATTGTGGCATACACTTGTAATTCTAGCACCAGAAGCCTGAGGCAGGAGGATCAGATCTTTAATTTTGATCTAGTGACTTATTGAGATTCTCTCAAAATAAAAAAAAAAAAAAATTGAAAAAATGGCTGGGGATACAGCTCAGTGTAAAGTCCATGGGTTCAATTCTTAGTACTACACAAACAGAAAGATATATGTAGCTCTTGATTTACCAATTATAAATTGATTCTATTTTTAAGAATATGATCCTCAAGAAATTATGACATGACATTTTCCTCATCTCTGTTCTTTATACTTCTTACAGCCTTACATGATACATTTGTCATAATGTATTAATTTTAGACAGTATCCCAAATTTGTTTATCATCTTCTCTACACACATCATCACATTTTATTCTCCATAAAATCTACTCTATATTTCTTCTACGCTGTTATGTTCATAAAATTCATACTCTGAAAACCATAATAGGATCTTCCAGGGTAAGTTTACAGAGTGATTTCATTTTCAAAGCTAACGTTATGGCTCAAGGAAAAAAATCAATATAAAAAGTGGAGAAGGAAGTATGAGGGTGAAGAAACTGTGAAAACCTTCATAGAAACTTAAATTTTATGTAATTGTCAACATTTCACTGCAACCACTTAGTTCTTACAAGGTGGCATATATTTCCCTTTCGTATATACCAAAATATATATTTACCTCCAAAACACTGAATAGAAGTTTTCTGTTTATTTCTGATTATTGTTATTATGCACTACTTTCTTGGGAGTGGCTGAAGCTGCAAAATATTTATATGTGAAAGGCAGGACAGAGCCAGAGTGCCAGAAACAGTCAAGCTAATCTCAGTCTTGAGAAAAGCATCCTGCCCGGACAACTTGTCAAGTCACCAGGCAGCCTGTGTCTTCTACCTTCATACCTTTACAAGGCTATAAAAACAGCCCCTGCTGTTATTAGCTCCTCTTATCCATCTGGTAAAGAAAGAGGCCTCCACCTGCCCCAGCTCTCCTCTCTCTTTTCCTCATTCCTGCTGCCATTCCCCCTTGGGGTTCACTGGGAGCCCAACAAGTCCTTGCATTTGGTGCCTGAACATGACACCCACTGAGAGAATCAGTGGGCAGTGGCAGTGCTTCCCAGGTGTGAGCAACAGGGGAGGAAATGAATTGTTGAGAGCCAGTGGTCAGCACAGGTGTGCAGCGGACATTGAATCACCAGGTATAAAGCCTGAGGATGGAGGCTCGTTATGGCCAGAAGTAGATTCCCTATGGCCAGAAATGGTTGCTCTGAGGCCAGAGAGATAAAGAGCTTAAAGAGAGAAATATCAATAGGTAGTACAGCAAGCACTGTTAATTTCTTATCACCTCGTCTGAAATGCTGTATTGCTTTTATTGTTTTGGTGTTGTTTTGTTCATGTCTATTTGTTTGTTAATATGGTTTCTTTCTTTTATCTTTAAAAGAGAGAGAGAGAGAGAGAGAGAGAGAAATAGGTTTAAGAGAAGCCAGGAGCTGCTGCTAGGAGCTCACCCAGCTCCAAGGTGCTGGAGTGAACGTGGCAACCAGAGGGAGAGGCTCAGTACAAGGAAGTTTCCAGGTTTTGTCTGTTGTCATGGATTTGGGACTATATAGGTGAAATCAAGGTTACTCAAAATTTTGCTTAAATCACCCCAGACTCTTGTAGTGCTCTATTGGTCATTTCTCTTGACAAAATTTTAAAAAATTATAAATAATAAAAAAGACATGGGTTGGGTTCAAAGATAAAATTGATTAGTTAAAAGAAATCCATTTTAAAGGGCTTGGAGACACAAGTGCAGATGGCCTCCGGGTGTGCCATATACAGGTCAGTAATAACAAAGGTGCTGGACTGCTGACCTGGAGGGATGCCAAGGGCCATTCAGCAGGGAATAGGGCCTCCCAGGGAATTTCTGCTTCACAAGGAATAAAACCTCACAGAGAATAGACCAGGTTTTTTCCTCTCTTTCTCCATTATAATTGATACTAAAAGAGAAGCCTTTACATTTTCCGCTTGCGGTGATTAATTTAAAAGTCTGTATTCCACCCTAAAGATAGAAACAGTTTGTCTTTAGTTAAATACATATTCCTAAGATTTACAATAATGGGGATATTTTAAAAAGATTAAAGTTTTCTTGATTCCTAGTGAGGTTGATTGCCTATGTTATAGTCCTAAATTAAATTGGTATACTAAAGCTTTAGTATTTCACAAACAGATATGAAGGCTTGAAGTACAGTCTAAAAGCAATGGGGTTTAAACAGTTACTTGACTTTGACATCCCATTTGAATAGTGGTGGGCCTAGTGGTGGCCTCCAAAGGGGTGTAAGTTATGATAATAACTTCATATTTGGGTGACCTTATCCTACAAAGACAAATTACCCCAAACTGTTCAGATCAATCTAAAGTGATTTTCAAACTTCATTTGATCAGATTAATTGCCTCCACCCAGCTTTGGGGCTAATTTCTCTGGTGTTACTTATTGTCATTATTCTTCAACAACATAATTCATTTTGCTTCTGTTTTCACAGATGGGTCATATCCAGTCAAAGGAGGCTATGTGAAGGCTTCCTTTGCCAAACTATAGGATACAGGTTTCTCACTGTATGATCAAAATTTAATTACAAAGGTAAAAGGTGGAAACTTTCCCTAAAAAATTCACACTTCATAATGGACTTCACTTGTTAATATATGCTGTTGAATTTTTAAAATTTTACAAAAGATGGAAGTACAGCAGCAGAAAGACAACTCAGTCAGGTAAAACAAAGAAAAAGCTAATTTGGTGTTGAGTACATGTTTGTGTTTTGCTAGAGCATGCTGTTTGGCTGTATTATGAAGCCAGATCTGGAGAAATTGACAAACAATGATGCTTGATTCAACCTGGAGCCTATTGAACAAACTGAAATAATGGAAATCTAAGGGTTAATATAGAGTTAACTGAGCTGAAAGTTATCAGAATTCTTAAGACAAAATAAAATATAAAAATGTATATCAATTATACATAAAAGATTCTATGCCTTCCAAATTGTTTTGATAAGGGAAGTCTGCCAATTGACAAACAACAAAATCTGACTAATCTATTTATAATTATAAATTTCTAAAACTGTAATAGAGTTACTATAATTCAATTTGATCAAAAATATATTTGAGTGTACTAATAATTTGTAAAGGTGTTTATTTGTTCTGTGTACTTGTTTATTTGTTTGTATACCCTTCTGTGAACAGCTGTTCCTCTTTTTATTTGAGCTCAATTTTTCTCTTTTTTGGTCATTTGTTCCTAATGCAATTTGGGTTATACACAAAAACCATGCTTTCACCTGAGTTACCAGTTAGGTCACAGTGATATCAAAACAGACTTTCTCATAGATCATCAAAAACTTTAAGATAATTAACAAAAATTCCTTAGAGTGGGAAGAGATTATTGGATAAGACTCCAACTGGTGAATAGAGGAGTGGCCAACTTTTGTTCATTAATAAGGATCCCGCAGTGATCTCCATAGTCTCTTGGGAGACATCCCAATAATTTATTCATTGGGCATAAAATAAAGTTTTTCAGAAAAAAATTACAAAAAGCTTTTCTCATAAAAGATGCTCTTGACACAAAACTAAATTAAGAAACAAGAGTTTTCATATGTGTATGGCAATTCATTAGTGTTAATCTCATGATGTACTAAATATATTCATGATTCCAGATGTGCAGGTCTTCTAAGACATAAAACAAAGATTGATTATTGTGATAAGACTTTTCTTTCAGATTCAGACCTCTACCTTTAACAAAACCTTGTGATGCACATTCCACTAAAGGACAACTAATTAGGTAAAAGCCTCTTATGTATTAGATAGAGGTGATGGTTTAAAAGTGCTAATATTTAATTATGTCTCAAAATATTGTCATGATGCAATATGGTTTGGATTTCTAAATTTCTGTGTAAAATATGTAACTGTTGTCTGTTTACAATCTATAAGGATTTAAATATCAGGCTATCCATGGTTGTTAGAAAACAACAGTTCTGTTTTATGTTCTAAGCATTTGATATTCAAAGAAGATAGTAATATTAAAGTTTCCACCTTCATTTCAATGTAATGTCATTAATCTCTTCTGGATGTTCCACAACCGAGGTTTGGAGATCAAAAATTAGAGAGATTGGGCTAAGAGGATAGCCAGTATTTTAGCCCTAGTTCTCCTAGATCAATTAGGACTCAGGGCATAAAAGAACTTATGTTGCAAAATCCTATAACTCAGTTTAGTCTCTGATTTTCTGATTAAGGAGATTATAGAACCACAGAGGAAAGTGATTCACATTATGTAGTATGCCTAAGAGTCACCAGGAGAGAAAAAAATCTCTCAAACTTTCACAGAAAGCAACTTGGTCAAGCAATGGCCATGACTCATCCAGATTGCTTACTTTGACAGAAGATCTAAGAGGTATCATACTTGGCTCCAAGGTAAATCTTGAGGAGGTTTAACTGACCTTGATAGATAGCAAAAGGTTAATTTTTTTATTTATACAGGTCTCATTTTAATTTGGTCTTAAACATCCAACAGAGAAGTAGTCCCACAAAATGTGAAAAAAATGCCATAGTAATATGCTACCTCTAAAAGGCTCCAATCACTAACAACTTCTAACAATTGCCAGCTGTTATAGATTATTGGACGATATAAGGTGAAATTGCTGAATACAGGTACCTAAAATCTTTTGGCTACAAATCTTTAGCCTAAGCCTAAACAAATAAGTTCATCAAAAATGAAAAGGTTTTCTGCAGAGTTTTCCAAACACAACTTCTCAAACTACAACTGAACATCCATCATTTACACAACAAAAAAGAAAAAAGAGAGAGATGTTGAGAGCCTCTGAGGCTGGAAATTGATCACATGTGTGAGAGCAGGGCAGCCCCAGAGCGCCTAAAGCACTCAAGCTGCTTCAGTCTCAAGAAAAGCATCCTACCTGGACAATGCCTCATTAGTTGCTAGGCAACCTTGTGTCTTGTGTTACTAGCTGTGCAAAGGAATAAAACAATGTCCCTACTGTTGTTGATGGAGCCATCTGTTAAAGAGGCCCCCACCTGACCCAGACCTTGTCTCTTGTCTGTCTTTTCCTCATTCCCACTGCCATTTTCCCCTGGAATATACCGAGAAACCAATGAGTCCCTGCACTACTTTACTGTAGTTGAAAACCTTAATTACAGGGATATTTTGTGCTCATGAAAAAATGTATATCACATTTACATATTTTCCTTGTTTACAGTGTCTTTACAATACAATTATTGTTAGTGTTTAGGAAAAATAGCACACATACAGAAGTGTACATATTCTCAAGTGCACAGCTCTTTTTACAGCAAGTATTTTAGTATGTTACATTATATTATTAATTTCAGAACACAGAATAACAGTTTCACTCAAGATGGCTCCAAAGTTCTTGAAGGTGATGATATTCCTAGTATGACAAACTTCCAAAAGATTTCTGAGTCTTTATATGTATGAAAAAGGTTAAATTTACAACTTTGATTTTCAGAAGCAAATATTATAGTGGACACATGTTCTTGTGCCCTTTTGACATCAGGTAAGAATAAATTATTTTTGCATCTATTTACCCTTTCAAAACTATCATATTTTACTTTATAGTGCTTCTTCAGACTCTAGAAAGAAAGGCCAGCTGGATTATCTGTCCATTTTAGTTCTTCATGTAGTCAAGGATGGAGAAAAATGAGAAATCTTAGTTTGATGGGTTCCAAGAAGAACTTAAAGAAAACTAAAATAATGAAAATTTGCTAAAGGTTGAATGAGTGAATGTACAAATGGACAATGGCTAGATCATACCTCACAATGTAACTATGTCTCACAAAGTGCAGCAACTAGACCATGAAACCAATCAGCTAGCTAGTAACCATCTGAGGAAGCAAGTCTCTATTTATAAGTCCAACTTACCAGATATCAGACAAGTACATCTACCAGTCTAAGAAGCCAAGTTATAACTCCCATAATCATCAACTGAAATAAACAACAAGATGTGATTAATAGCTGTCAGTTTTCTTAACCTTGTCTTTATTTTTTACATAGAATCAACCAGATAAATCAAATGTACACTCCTAACTAACCAGAGTATTCCCTACTTTTAGCCATCTACCTGCAGGTTTCCTATGCCATGAGCTTGTGATCAGAGTACCCCTGAATTTTTTTTTTCTTTTTCTTTCTTTAGTACTAAAATGCTTTCAAATTTATTTTATTGCCTGCAAGACTCTTTCAAATGTTATTGATGGTGCTTTATCTTTTAGAATAGCAAGCTCTGACAGCCTCTGCTTGTTCTCCTTGGGGTAATCTTCATTTTTAGAGGACTGACAGTTTTTGCAATATATCAGGATCCAGTCCAGTTTTAGGTAGGTAGCAAAACTAAAGTTTCCACAATGGAAGAAGAAGTTAGTTAGATCTACCCAATAAAATGGAGTTTACATATTTGTCAGTTACTGGCATTTACACAGAGATGTAAAACATCAGGAACGCAATGAACACAATTAGACTTTCACAGACTAAAATCCTGTGCTGTTACTGGGAAACTGGGTTCTACCACAGTGAGGAACTTACTCCTCACTGTCTTCATCTTTTATTCTTTGTGGTCATGATCAATCAACATAGTTAAGACACATGAGTCATGCAGAAGTAAAAGTAGAATTTATTATAAAGAAAATTCTTATTAGGTATCATATATTGGACTTTTATATAATAAAGTGATACCTAGAACTTCTTGTATTTCACCTGTTTTACCTAGAGGTTTTGTAAATTTCTCTTTCTTGCAAGTTCTCCAACATTTTCTAAGATCCCTCAGCCTGCCAAGAAATACCCTTCCTTATATAAAATTTAAGCCTGGGAAATTGGTGACTCAGGAACTAGGCTAATTTACTCAAGAAAGCTTTGTAGGCATTTGGCCCATAATCAAACTTAGCTCTTGTCAAAGCAAAATTGTACCAAAGTTAAACAGATAACAATGACTTTATTGAGACAATTGCAATGAAAAAAGTACTAAATTTGTCCTCAGCTTTACTAAAACAAAGGGCTAAAGAGTTCAGCTAGAAAAGAAGGAGAGTGCACCTGTGTTTGCTAATTGGCTTTACTCAAATGAAAGGTAAATTTTGTTGTATATTCAATACAAGTTGTAATTTTACAACTTAGAGCAAAGTGTCGGCCACAGTAGATGCTCTCTTTCTTAAATAAATTTCAAAGGGATTCTCGAAAGGTCCTTTGAGAAAGATATTTGTGGGAGGAAACATCAGCAAGCTTTTCAAAAGATTTAACTATATCTCAGGGGAAAGAGAAAGAATTTACTACTTTAAAGAAAAAAAGCATTTAGAAGAAAATGCTTTAAGAAAGGAAACATGGGAGCCTAACATTAAGAATAAGAGTGTCTAAAGTTAAGTCCTGCCCAAGGGAATGTTAACTCATCTTGGCCACTTTGGAAGAGTATATGGTCAATCTGATCCAATGAGCATTGTTTTCAAATAAAGCATCCTAGTTAAAGCTTGGATTGCATAAGCAATGTTTCCAGTTAAGGGCTCTTAATAAAGTAGAAAAAATCTTACTAATTCTGTGAAAATAACCATATTGTCATGAATTTAAGTGTACTCAATGATGGTCTTTCAATTCCAGAGTTTCTAGGCAGGGAGAAAAATCATAAATGTTTCATTTCTCTTTATAAAAGCAAGGTCTTTTAAATTATTTTGCTCATAGGTTGCTTAAATGAAAATATAAGAAAATATGTGAAAAATAGAATTTTAATATGTTACCAATATTTCAAACAAAATCCATAACTTTTCTCAATCAATTCCTTCATTCTTATACAATTTATTTTTTCTTGGTCTTGCATTAGCAGTTTCTGAACATATTTGATTTTCTTTGGAGTTCTGGAAATCCTGATATAGTTAAGTAAGATGATCTTAATGTTGTTTTAAGCAATTCCATGAGAATGATGTGTCATGACCCATTAGAGTATTTTTCCATAGATGTCTGAGAGGGCTTTGCAAATGCTTTCAAGGAAGTCTCAGAGCAAACATCTATCTGTAAAAGACAAAACTTAAAGTGACTATGGTCAACTTATTATTAATAACTTTTTAAAAGTGAAAGATCTGGTGCAAGTTAGTTGCATAATAACTCAACTGCAGTGATATTTGGTCATTTCTAAGAAATGAAAGCAGAAGTTAGGTCAAAAATTTTAGACAAAATATCCATAAAAGTAGTGATGAAGCCCATGTTCAAAGAATAATGGATATTAATCTAACCTATGAAGATGTTTGAAAATAATTTCATTGAGAACACAATTTTACATCTTCAAATATATAACCTAAGAAGCCCAAACAATAACATATTATAAAATAATGTGAATGTATCAAGAATATACTAAGATTATCTAGTAAAGAAATTCAGTAACTCTGAAGTAGTTCCTAAGCATGTATATATTGGTGAAAACATCATAGTTTATGTAATATGAATACCTAATTGAAAGCCACCAAGGTAGAAAATACTGGGTTCAAATAAAAGAAGTAAGACTGCAAGAAAGTTAATATTGTAAAATATTACTGAAGTTCTGTCTTCATATATTACTTTTAAGAAAGTTCAAACAAAGCAGAACGGCACTAAGACTCTTATAAAAGGAAGCATATCAGGGACAGCAGAGACACTAATAATTTGTAAGAACTTCTGATACAACATGTAATTCTTGGAATCTTTATGTTAGCAATATTTTATCCATGTAAACGCAACCTAAGGAATAGTAAATACTTCTTTCAATTTGCCATTGTTTCCTGCACATTTCACAGCATATGAAAGAAATAAAATTAATTTTAATACTTATGTTTTTATAAGACAAACAGAATAATTTCCCAGGGACCCTAGGAAATCCTAAAAACAGTTTTAGGTGTAAAATATTTCATCTGAGATTTGATTGCAGGACAGCAAAATATCAAAAGTTATCAGAAAAAGTGAATATTTAATTACGAAGATGTACCAATAATTAAGTAACAATAATTAAGAAGATGAGTAACAATACTTATTTAACAAAAATTACAATGAAATCCTTTAAAAATAAATGCAGAAAATTATATGAGTACAAAAATTCTTAGATATTGGCTCTTTCAAAAGTGAGAAGAGTTTGTTCCTTTAAATAATCAAGGCTAACATAAAACCCACCTACAACACACTTAACTGTTCTGGTAAGATGCTATTTTTGCCTTTTAATGAGATTACTCAGAAGGTACAAAAAAATCTTTCTAATCTTCTATTAAGAGAAAACCAAAACTACAAAGTATTCTTTCATATTTTACAGAGAGAAAACAAAATTCTAAGTTTTTATCAGTATAAGTTTTAATAGTAAAGCACTTGTTAAACAGTCACAAAAATTAGTCCATGTTCATAGTTATTTTTCTTGTAGCTGGAAAACATACCAGACATTCCTCATTTAGAAGACATGCTGGGGCTGGGGATATAGCTCAGTGGAATAAGCGCCTGCCTAGCAAGCGCAGGGTCCTGAGTTCGATCCCCAGTACCGCAAAAAAAAAAAAAAAAAAAAAAAATAGAAGACATGCTAAGGACCCCTGCAGGATTCCAGTGTTCTGCAGAGTGTTACAGTGCAGGTGGAAAAGAAAGAGCAAAACTCAAAATGGTGATGCAACAGGGATCGGCGTGGCCAGTTGTTCACAGGGAATAAAAGGCCGTGAGGCAGCCAGAACCTTGGTATTTATTGATCACATTCACACTGAGGAAAATGGTGAGGGAGTTATTGATGACTCATAAGCAGTGCTGGTTTTATGCTGAGAAGACTTTTATGTTGATGAGGATCACTTTGGATGACTCAGAGGGAAGAAGGATCTTAAACTATTGAAGACCTTATGTTGCAGAAGATGGTGGAGAGAGAAGGTAGATTAATAGGAAGCTTGTTCTTTCCCCCAGGGGAAACCTTTTTTAAAGAATTACTACTCGGTTCTCTGGGAACCAGGATGTCTTCAGCTGATGTAAGGTTGCCCTAGAGTGTCACAGCATCACGGAACCACTGAGGCCAGAACATGACTGCAAGCACATGGAATTATGTTCCTGCATGCCATAGCCAGCTAGAATGGCAAGATACTAGGCCTCTGATAAGCTCTAATCACAACTTAGTTATCAAATGGTATTTTTCCCATTATGTAGATAGACCCTTGACAAGAAGGGAAGCTTTATTTTAGCTCAAAGTTTGTATTGGTTTCTGTCCATAGTTAGCTGGCTCCAAGGAACTGGATCCAAGGAAGGGTGGCATGCAGAGGGGCATGACAGAAAAGAAATAACAGCCTTCTTAGCATAAAACCACTGCTCCGCTCTGACTAGAAGTACCATAATGCTTGGCTCACAGCATTCTAGGATTGCTTCTTTATCCAGCATCTCCAATCCTTTCTAATCTGTTCCCAAAAGCCAGTTCCCAAAGTCTCATGAACCAAATGTTCAGGTAGTATTATAGCACTGACCCCTATTTACTGGTATGAAAATATGTCTCAGTTACATTTCTTATTTCTGGGACAAAAGATCTGATACTTTCAAGTTAGAAGAGGAAAGGTTTACTTTAACTCAGTATTTGTAGAAGTTTTAGTTGATTGCTGGTGCCAACACAAGACGGCATGGCAGAGGGGCATTCCAGAATGAATACAGTTCATGCCATGGCAGGCAAAAGGCAGCAAATAGCAGATTTCCTTTCCCTTTATGCAATCCAGGATTCAAGCCTTTTGAAAGGTGCCACCCACACCCAGGCTGGGCCTTATCAACACCTATACACAGAAATGTGCTAAAGAAGAGTAATCCAGATATCACATACCATTAATCTCATTATCACACATGCTAGATCCAGCCAGCTCTGAAAAGCCCTGTCTACAAAAGCATGAGATTTGGGACAATGTCTAGATATAAGCCATAACATCCATCAACCACTCACCGACCATGACAAATGAATATTTTTCTCTACTTACTTTCTAAAACTTTTTATGCCCATCTAAGCTTTGTCACATAGTTTTCTCTTTCTCAATATTTGAAAAAAAACCTGTCATTTTGCTTTACACCAAAGCTCTTTTCTGTTTCAACACAAATGCTTATTGTATACCTTGCATATAAAATTTTTCCTATCTATGATTATTCCTATTACTAGAATGTCTTTCACATACACTGATTAAAGTTTTAAACACAGTGATTTCTTTTTTTCTAAAAAATTATGAAGTAGATAATTAGAAGCTATCTTTCATCTATCAGTCCTTTGTAACTAGTGATCAAAGTTCATGAATATGCATCTTAATGAATTTATAGCCATACACTTCCTTCTGATCCAAATATATATATGTTCTTTGTACCATAAACCTAAGAAGAAAAATAAACTTGAAGTTATGCTTCTGTATCCTACCTCACTAGAAATACTATAGCTGTTTAATAGCTACACATTAATTAATTTATCTTAAGCCTAAGGTTTTAAGTCCCCTGGATATATTGGTAACCTTCAAGCTGACTCATAGTATAAAGCAGAAATATAATAAAATTAAAGTTTATCTGAAGAAAGATTCAATTTGGTTAAACACAAATTGACATTTGTGATCATCTTAGACATCTATTATGGATGATGGTAACTTATTCAAGTAGTAAATCTGTACAGTTAAGAAAATATCTACCTAAGAAGAATAGGCCACTTGAGAAGCCTTTGAGTGGACCTCTTGCAGTTGGGGCCTGTGCCTGTGCTCCACCTGTGCTCTGCTCCTAGAGAATTTTGAGGGAAGGAGGCCAGCCTGGAGGCACTATCTGAGCAGCCGTTTGAGCAGAACTCTTTGGGTGAGGCCTGCAGGTGTGCTCCACCCTGCACCTTTGGGCAGGGAAGGAGCTCAGACTGGAAGGGCCTGTCCCTGTTGGTGGTTGAGGCCTGCAGTGTGGAAAGGACCTCAGGATCTGTGGTCCTCTTGGTTGGGAGGAGAGGTCTGCTCTCCCCAGACCAGACACCTGAGGATCCTGGAGCAGTGGGCCCTCCCTAGCCACCATCAGCTTCAAGGCTGAGATCTGCATGCTTCCTGTCCACAGCCTGGAGACTCTGGTACTGAAGGCACACATTTCCCCACCATTGCAGGTGTGGTCTGAGCCAGGCACTCCAGCAAGTGCCTGGGGTTCCTGGGCCCAGTGGTCCAAGTTTGCTACCATCTTGGGATAAGTTCAATATTCAGGTAAACTAGGATCCCTAGAGTCCTTCATGAGCTGCCTGGGTAGTTTGTAGCTCAACACCTTTCATGTGACATCCAAAATGACAAGACATAGGAGCAAAGTGCAGTCTCAGAACTCAGCTCCACCCAGAACAAGTACAGGAAACAATGACAAAGGAGAACTAGGAAGCCACACTCCTGAAATTTATGAAATGGTGCATCTGAAGCAAAGAAAAACCTCCATCATGTCACAGAAGAGATTAAATCAGAAATAACCTCTCAGGCAAAAAATGAAATGAAAATAATAATGGAAGAAATGCTCCGCACATATAGAGAAGAAACAGATAAAAGAATAGAAGAATATAGGCAACAAATGGAAACATTACATGAGCAATTTAGGAATGAATTAGAACACAAGAAACAGACTCAAAGAGATTTCCAGGAAATCAAAATGTCCACTGAAAGCTTGGAAAACCACTTGAATGAAGCCAAAGTTAGAATTTCAGATCTTGAAGCCAGCATGGCAGCTAGTGATCATGAAAGGAAGGATCTCTTAAAGTCATCAAGGATCCAGGTAAAATCAATCCAAACTGCAAGATGAGGCAAAGAGAAATAATGTCCAAGTAATAGGACTCAGTGAAACAGCGGGAGGCAACACAAATGACATAAAATAATATTTGCAAAAATAATAGCAGAAAATTTCCCAAGCATAGTAAAAGATATTTAAACAAGGCATATAGAACTCCAACAATCCACAACCCAATTAAATCCACAACCAGATATATAAGAGTCAAGATCCCATATATCCAGCAAAGGAACACAATATTAAAAGCTACTAGGGAAAAGAAACAAATCACCTATAAAGGAAAGCCCATCAGATTCACAGCAGAAATCTCAACAAAAACAATGAAATCAAGAAGAGCTTGGAGTGAGGTATTACAGATTCTGAGACAAAACAGCTTACAACCCAGACTGATGTATCCTGCAAAACTATCCTTCAAATTCAATGGAGAAGGAAAATATTTCCATGACAAAGTACAACTGAAGAACTTCACGAGTGCAAAACCAACATTATAAAAACTACTAAAAGATATTCTAGACAGAGCAAAAAGAGATCACAATCTCAAGACCCAAAATAGAAAGGAACTCTCAAGCAGAACAAGCAATTAAACAGATAGCAAAAGTAGGAATACTACAGCAAGTAAATAGCATGAGAAGAATAAGCCAACACATAACAGTTATAAGCATTACTGTAAATGGCCTCAATTCACCAGTCAAAAGACACAGACTGGCAGAGTGGATTAAAAAACAAAATCCCACAATATGCTGTATACAGGAAACACACTTTACTCAAAAGGAAATCCATAGACTGAAAGTCAATGAATAGAAAACAATTCTCCATGCAACAGGTTCCCAGAAAAAAGCAGGGGTAGCTATTATGTTTGCAGGCAATGCAAACTTCAAACCGAAAACAATCAAAAGAGATAAAGAAAGCCACTACATACTAGTTAGGGGAAAGCTGCAAGAGGAAGAGATAACAATCCTGAACATGTATGCACCAAATGCTGGAGCACCAAACTATATAAGCCAAATCTTAAGAGACAAGAAAAACCAAATAATCTATAACACTATATTACTCAGGGTAATAGGGGACCTAAACACCCCTTTGACACAAAGAGACAGGTCAACTGGACTAAAAGCAAAGAAATAACAGACCTGAACCAAATGTGCAAACAGATGGACTTAGTAGATACATGCAGCATGTTCCACCCCACAACATCAGAATACACATTTTTCTCAGCTGCACATGGAACTTTCTGTAAAATAGAACACATTCTAGCACATAGAGTATAACGACCTAAATGCAAAACAATTGAAATTTTCCCATGTATATTACCTGACCACAGTGCAATGAAGTTGGAAATTAATGACAAAGGGAACTCCCAAAACTCCACAAACATTTGGAAATTAGATAACAACCTCTTGAACAACCAATGGGTCGCACAAGAAATTAAAGAAGAAGTTAAAAATACCTACAAACAAATGAAAATGCAAACGTAACTTATCAGAATCTGTGGGATGCAATGAAAGAAATCCTCAGAGGGATTTATAGTAATGAACTCACACATAAAGAAAACAGAAAGAAGGCAAATAACTAGCCTAATGCTGGACCTCAAACTTACAGAAAAAGAACAATAAGTCAAGCCCACAGTCCAAAGAAGGGAGGAGATTATAAATCTCAGGGCAGAAATTAATGCAATTGAGATGAAGAAAACTACAAAAAATAAGTGAATCATGTTGGTTCTTTGAAAGAATAAATAAAATTGATAAACCCCTAGCAAACCTTACCAAAAAAAGAAAGGGAAGAACTCAAATTCATGCAATAAGGAATGAAAAGGATGAAATCACTACAGATCCTACAGAAATTCAAAAGATCTTTCTTCATGAACTCTCTGCCTACTCCTATGTCTTCAAGATTTTTACTTACCTTCTCTTTCAATAATCAAACTGCAAGGGAAACACTTCAAAGAATCAATAACTGGGACCTCATCTTACTGAATAGTTTTTGCACATCTAAAGAAATCACCAGCAAAGTAAAAAGAAAACCCACAGATTGGGAGAAAATCCTAACTGGCTGTCCCTTGGACAAAGGCCTTCTATGTAGAACATACAAAGAATTAAAAAACATGAACCTGTCCAAATTCAAAGACCCAATCCAGAAATGGCCATCTGAAATGAATATACACTTCTCAGATAAAGAAATACAAATGTCAAATAAATATATCAGAAAATGTTCTACATCTTTAGTCATTTGAGAAATGCAAATGAAAACAACATTTAGATTTCATCTCACCCCAGTAAGATTGGCCAGCATCAAGAAATCGTCCAATAACAAATGCTGGCGAGGCTGTGGAGAAATAGGAACTCTGCTGCACTGCTGGTGGGAGTGCAGACTGGTGAAACCGCTGTGGAGATCGGTTCAGAAATTCCTCAACAAACTAGGTCTAGAGGTCCCACTCAATCTAGCTATCCCCCTTCTGGGTATTTTCCCAGAAGATCTGAAAACAGCATATCACTGTGATATATCTGCACCCATGTTTATAGCAGCACAATTTGTAATAGCTAAGTCATGGAAATAACCCAAATGTCCATCCACAGAGGACTGGATTAAAAAACTGTGGCATATTTACACAATGGGATATTATTCAGCTGTAAAGAAAGACAATCTAGGGGCTTTTATAGGCAAATGGTCACAATTAGAGACCATACTCGTAAGTGAGGTAAACCAGATGTGCATGTGCAAACAGCGTATAGTATCATTAGTGTAGGAACCTAGAAGTGAGAATATAGATTGGGAGGTATGAAGGGAGACTGCTCAAGGGTAGAGAGCAATCGGGATGAAGGGAAGGAGAGGAGGAAGAGGAGGATAGCTGAGTAGGTATGTGTGTATGTGCGGGATGGCTGACATGGCTGCACTGTTGTCTCATGTCATATTGATGTGGGAAACAATCGGTGATTAGTTGTTTGATCAGTCTTGTATGTCTATTTGTATTGTCCTGAGTATACACTTTGAAGCTACCAACGTGTAATACAACAACCATTGTTGATCCCCTGCCACCTTATCTGTAGTTCGGTTTTTGTACTGTTCTTGTGCTACTGTGTGTATGTTTGTTAGTGTTTTTGTTCTTTTACTTTTAAAATAAAAAAAGAAAAGAAATTCAAAAGGTCATTAATTCCTACTTTGAAAATCTTTACTCCCACAGGATAGAAAACTCAGGAAGAAATGAACAGATTCATAGAAATGTATGAATTATCAAAGTTGAATCAGGAAAATATTAAAAAGCCTCAACAACCCAATATCAATTAATGAGATTGAAAATGTTATTAAAAACTTACTGGCAAAAAAAAGCCCAGGCCTTGATGGATTGACAGCAAAATGCTACAAAACATTCAGAGAAGATTTAGTGCCAACACTCCTCAAATTCTTGAATGAAATTGAAAAGGAAGTAATTCTCTCTAACACATTTCTGAAGGCAAGTATTATACTGATACCAAAACCTGAGAAAGAGCCAACCAAGAAAGAGAACTATAGGCCAATCTCCCTAATGAACATAGATGCAAAGATACTCAATAAAATACTAGCAAATAGAATGCAGCAAATAATAAGGAAAATTTATACACCATGACCAGGATGGATTCATTCCAGGAATGCAGGGATGGTTCAATATTTGCAAATCAATTAATGTTATACACCATATCAATAGAGCCAAAGACTCAAACCAGATGATCATCTCAATAAATGCAGAAAAATCTTTTGATATAGTCCAACATGCATTCATGTTAAAAACCCTAGGAAAAATAGGAATAGTTGGGCTTTACCTCAATCTGATCAAAGCCATCTATGACAAACCAACAGCCAACATCATACTAAATGAACAAAAACTGAAAGCTTTCACTTTAAAGTCAGGAACAAGACAAGGATGTCCACTGTCACCTCTACTATTCAACACAGTTCTGGAAGCATTAACCAGAGCAATTAGATAAGAGAGAGAAATAAATGGAATAAGGATAGGAAAGGAAGAAGTAAAACTATCACTATTTGCAGATGACATGACACTTCACAAGGAAGATCCCAAAAACTCCGCAAGAATACTCCTTAAATTAATTGACAAATTCTGCAGTGTAGCTAGATACAATGTCAGCACCCAAAAATCAATAGCATTCCTATACACAAACAACAGACTGAGAGAGAAATTAAGGAAACCATACCTTTTACAATAGATCCAAGAAACTGAAATATTTAGGAATCAATCTAACAAAAGAAGTAAAAGGTCTATTCAGTGAAAAGTACAGTACTCTGAAAAAAGAGATCAAAGAGGATTTCAATGAATGGAAAAACATTCCCTGTTCATGGTTAGGAACAACAAACATTGTGAAAATGGCCATACTACAAAAATTGTTGTACAGATTCAATGCAATTCCCATTATACTACCATTAGCATACATCACAGATCTAGAGAAAACATTCATTAAATTCATCAGGGACCAGAAGAGACCCAGAATAGAAAAACAATCCTGGGCAACAAGGACGAGTCAGGTGGAATCACAATCCCTGACCTGAAGTTATACTACAAAGCTACTGTAATGAAATCAACCTGGTACTGGCTCAGAAACAGACCTGAGGATCAATGGAACAGACTGGAAGTTGCAGCCACAGCCACAAACACATTCAGCCACCTAATATTTGAGAAAGCGACCAAACAAGCTCACTGGAAGAAAGATAGACTCTTTAATAAATAAATGGCGCTGGAAAAATTGGCTTGCCTCTTGCCGAAGACTGAAAATAGACTCAAGTCTATCACCATGCACCAAACTCAAGTGAAAATGGATCACAGATCTCAATATTAAAACAGAAACACTGAATCTGTTGGAAGAGAATGTAAGTAAAAATCTTGAAGACATAGGAGTAGGGAGAAAGTTCATGAACAAAAATCAAACTGCAAGGGGAACACTTCAAAGCATCAACAACTGGGACTTCACCTTCCTGAAAAGATTTTGCACATCTACAGAAATTACTAGTAGAGTAAAAAGAAAACCCACAATTTGGGAAAAAAGAATCCTAGCTGGCTGTCCCTCAGACAAAGGTTTTCTATCTAGGACATACAAAGAATTAAAAAACATGAACTTCTCCAAATTCAAAGACCCAATCCAGAAATGGGCATCTGAGATGAATACACTTCACAGATAAAGAAATAAAATGGCAAATAAATATATAAGAAAATGTTCTACATCTTTAGTCATTCAAGAAGTGCAAATAAAAGAAACAACAATGAGATTTCATCTCACCCCAGTAAGACTGGCCAGCATTAAGAAAGCAACCAATAAACAATGCTTGCGAGGCTGTGGAGAAATGGGAACACTTCTCCACTGCTGGTGGGAATGCAGGCTGGTGAAATCACTGTGGAAATCAGTTTGGAGATTCCTCAGGAAACTAGGTCTAGAGGCCCCATTCAACCCAGCTATTCCCCTTCTGTGTATTTTCCCAGAATATCTGAAAACATCACATCACCATTATATATGTATACCCATGTTCACACCAGTGCGATTTGTAATATCTAAATTGTGGAAGTAACCCAAACGTCCATCCAGAGAGGACTGGATAAAAAACTGTGGCCTTTTAATATAATCAAATATTTCTCAGCTATAAAAAAAGACAAACCTGAGGCTTTTATAGGCAAATGGTCACAATTAGATACCATACTCATAAATGAAATAAATCAGATGTGCATGTGCAAGCAACATATTGTACCACTAGTGTTAGAACCTGAAAGTGGGAATATAAATTAGGAGGTATGAAAGGAAACTGCTCAAAAGTAAATAGCAAATGGGATGAGGGGATGGAGAAAAGGAAGAAAGGGATAGCTATGTATGTATGTGTGTATATGCAGGATGCCTAACATGGTTCCATTATTGACTTATGTTGCTTTATTGTAAGCAACAGTTTATGAGTAGTTGTTTGATCAGTCTTGTATGTCTATATGTGCTTTCCTGAACACACACTTTGAAGTTATCAATATGTAATACAACAACCATTGATAATTCCCTGTCACCTTGTCTGTAATTCAGTTTTTTTTTTTTTAACTATTCTGACACAGTTTATTAATGCTGTCATGGTTGTCCCATTAATGTCTGAATATTTTATTTATTTTTTTTTATTTTAGAAACATAAAAGTACAAAAACATATTGACAAACAGACACCCATTATCATAGAAAATAGTACAATCACAACTAATCTATAGACAAGGTGATATGGTCTCAACAGTAGTTGTTGCTTTATCCATTGATATCTTCGAATTGTAGATGTATGGACCCATATACAGACATGCAAATT
>PVLD010013636.1:25169-55383 GCA_004027595.1 Dinomys branickii | reverse complement strand
TCTGAAAACATCGTATCACTCTGATATATGTGCACCCATGTTTATAGCAGCGCAATTTGTAATAGCTAAAATGTGGAAGCAACCCAAGTGTCCATCCACAGAAGACTGGATTAAAAAATTGTGGCATTTTTATATAATGGAATATTATTCAGCTATAAAGAAAGACAGTTTTGGGGACTTTGTAGGCAAGTGGTCAAAATTGGAGTCCATACTCATAAGTGAAATAAACCAGCGGTACACGAGCAGGCAACGCATTGTATTACTGGTGTAAGAACCTGAGGGTGGGAATATAAACTAAGAGACATGAAGGAAATCTGTTCAAAAGCAAAGAACAGATGGGACGAGGGAAAGGAGAAAAGAAAGAGGCAAAAATGTATGTATGTATATATGTATATACATATATGCAGGAGGGCTAACATGGTTCTACTATTGTATTATATCACTTAATGCTAAGGAATAGTTGATGACAGGTTATTCGATCAATCTTGTATGTCTGTATGTGTTATCCTGAGCACACATTTTGAAGATATCAATTTGCAAAGCAGCGACTACTGTTGGTTTTCTGATGCTTTGTCTATAATTCAATTCTGATCTTAGTGTTATTGTACTACTTTGTGCCTCTTTGTTAATGCTTTCCCGTTTCTTTTCTTTTTCCTGTTGCTGAGATGATTGTTTGACCAATTTCGCATGTCTGTATTTGTGTTCATGAATATACACTTTGAAGATATCAATAGGTAAAGCAACAACCATTGTTGAATCCATGTCACATTGTCTGTAAATCAGTTTTGATTGTACTATTTCTTATGCTACTTTGTGTCTGTTTGTTAATATGTTTTTGTGCTTTTACTTTTAAAAGAAAAAAAAAAAAAAAGAAAAGAAAAGATCCAAGTGATCCAAAATCAACTATCTGTAAAAAGAGAACACAGTTTGGAAGACAAAATCCTTACCACTAATTCACCAGATTTCTGCCAACAGATCATGCCAGTTAGAAGGTGATACTCTATGGAATTCTACATATTACAGGTACTATGGACATAGTCACATAAACTAGTCACACAGACTAGTAAGAAGACTGATCTTCTGTAAGATTTGGCTTCTGAGTGATTTTGGATTTCTACATGACAACCCTAATGGCCACAAATTTTCTGATGATGAATAAACATTTATTCTTTTGACTTACTGTCAAATAAATTTATTAATAAATTTATTATTGCTGTCAAAACCACATACGTACCAATAAACTATCTGGTATTCGAAAAGAAAATATTATACCTACATATACCTACATATAATCTTCAACTCTTAAAAGTAGACATCACAGCAATAACGTAAAGAAAAGGCCATTCTCACTGAACAAATGGAACAAACTGAAGCAACTGTGTAACTCAACCTACTCAAAGTTAGCTAATAATAAATAATATAATCATGAGGAAAGTCAATCCTTACACTTCATATAAATAAAAAATGTAAAACCTCCTCAGTAAAAATATATCAAATTTCTGACAACTTCATTTTTAAATCAGCAAAGGTGCTAAGATATATTGCAAAAAGTCATCGTTTTGGGAAGGAAAAGCATAATTAATAATAATCACCTAGCCTAAAATTAGTATTGAGAATTATAAAAGACCCAGAAACAAATATTTTCTAATTAAAGTTTCTATACTAAGGGCATATATGACTCATCCTGATTAGCAATTTCTCCCAGGTGGATGGTCCATTAAAAATGTCTTTATCCTTAACATATTGTTCAGTTGATGGAAAGACATGCTATTTTACCGTAGGCTTAGACAGCCTCACAGTTTTTCACTACCTATGGGTCAAATCACTCAGACTGAAAATCTATACAGTAGTAACCTTTATTAACAGTTTTACTTTCTGTTGTTTCAGTTACCTATGTTCAACCACAATCTGAAAATACTGACTAGAAAATTCCAGATAGAAAACTGACCATATTCACGTAACTTTTATTGGAGTACATTGTTATAATTGTTATATTTTATTGTGACTTGTTAATCTTTTACTGTTTCTCATTTATAAATTAGACTTTATCACAGAGATGTACATATAGGAAAAACAGTATATAGAAAATTGAATGCAATCCATGGTTTCAAGCATCCACTGGGTGTCTTGGGATGTATCCCCTTGCCAGTAAGTAAAGACTAGGGTATCTATATTTTTATTTTCATGCTACTTTATAAATAATGTGCAACTTTAATTTGTCTGTGTACCTTAAGTGTTAAGATTTCTACATAAATGGTTCATGTGCCCTACTGAGAATTTATATGATATACATGGCAGCCTTAATAATTCTCCACATTGAAGAAGATAACAGCATGAAGAGTGTGGTTAGCTCACCTCTTTAATGCAATGCTTGGTTCAATTCTATGTTAGAAGGAAATAGATCGCCTTGAAACATGCTAGAACAGAGGTACAGGAATGGTGATAGGACCCAAAAGGTGGTCCAGTTACAAGGCTCCACCCTGCCCACCTCTCTTGATAATTCTCTCCTCGTCCCTGCTCCCCAAGGCTATTTACTAGGATTCTACCTCAGAAATTTCTGTTGCCATACTTTTTCCACTGATATGCTTACAGCTACCACCTTTGGGAGTAGAGATTCTTGCACTCATCTTCAAACTGGCCTCCAATTCCTCTCAGATCTCATTTCATTCAGTGCTGCCAGGATAAGTTTTGTAAAGCAACATGCAAATTATGACTTTATCCTACAGGAAAAGGGGGGTTATACTCTTTAGACTCTGGTGGGTCATTCATGAATGTGCTCCAACACATCTACCACATTTTCTACTAATCCCTTTTATCAAGAATGACTCCTCTCTTCCAAAGGCATTAAAAGATTTGCCTTCCCTCCTACCATGCCTCGATTTTGATTTTCCCAGGTGATGATTTCTTTAATGCTGTCCTCTCTTCCCACCATACCCATATACTGATCACCTTTTGAATATCCTTCCTCCACAAACATTTCCCTAATAACTATATATATATATATATATATATATATATATATATATATACACACACACACACACCTATCTTCTATGACCTTCCATTATAATCTCCCGGAGGACAGGCTTTAGATCTGACTCATATTAACCTTACCTAAAGCATGTAATTCCATGCATAAATAAAGCAAAAACTGCCAAGTTCACTATTAAGCCACTTAGGGAAGAAATGTATACAGCTGTGTGCTTACCCTCTGTTTTCCGTAAGACAAAGGAAACCGATGCATGTGCATATTTGGGACACAGGTGCACATCTCCAGGGCCTGCTGACACGTTAAATATCTGCTCACTAGGCATGCACTCTCAGATTGCTGACTTTCCTCAGTCCTCACCAGGCTTTACTGCTTCCCAATGCTGTACATGAGTAGTTATTCATGTGCAGCATTCGGAGGACATGAGTAGCTATTTATAATCTTTTGTGCTCCTGGCTGGTCTCTTTTATAGTATCTGCTTGGCTCTTAGAGCCTAGTGAGTTCACAACTCCTGCAGTAAATACTCACTGAGTAACTGCTGAGGAGCAAAGAACCATCCCGTGAGCTAAAATGTGCGTGAAAGGAAAACAGTGACAAGTCATGATCTGGTGACAGCAGCCAGGGTTTCAAAGGATGCTGTGCGGAAGTATGATTATACTTGTTCTGTGTCAGTCCAGAGTTCTGAAACAGAAACAACGGGACAGATTACAGAACTTTCTGACTTTTGGAATTGCTCAAATACAAAATGAATTTCCTCAGTGGGAAATCAATTTCTTTCCCTGGGCTGTTCAAGCCAAGGCTGTCAAACCACTTGCCAGAGAATCTGAGGCGGGAGGCTGGATGGGCGGCCCTTTTGGAACCCGATTCGCTCTGAGAGTCTATGGCTGCAGCCACTTAACTAAACTATTTACTGTCTTACTGGAAAGTGGACCACTGAACAAGATCGTACACATCTGTACGGGAGTACTGCTTATGGCGTACAGGCAGGATTTGAGGAGAAGAGGGCTGAGGAGGAAACCTTGAGAAATCTCATTGTTTAAGTGCAGCATGAAGAAAAGGCAATCAAAATTTAAAAGAAACTTCTCTGTGTGTCACAGAGACCAACAGGAGAGTGTTCTATTTCAAAAGCAGCAGAGGGAAGGTACTGTAATGATGTCAAAGCATCTATAGGATTTGGTGGCCAAGACCACCATTGACCTTGGCCTGTAAATTCCAACCAAGTTACAAGATAATAGGATGGGAGAAGCAGACCCGTGCTCAGGCAACACTTCAAATTTAAATTAAGCCACTAGCTCCAGAGGCAATTTATGTAAGAACTTCATTAGGATTATGTTCATGGTTTTAGTTTGATTAGTATATAAGCATTTAAATTATACTAAAATTGTTGTAACCCTTTTGAGAACGTCTTTATGAGTGTGTGTGTGTGTGTGTGTGTGTGTGTGTGTGTGTATGTGTGTGTGAGAGAGAGAAAGACAGACAGACAGAAAGAGGGGAAATAGGTAGTGGGCCACTGACACCCTCAGGGAGACCTGAGGTTTCAGCAGGATGGCAAATATAAAGTCAGTTTTAATTTCAAAAGAAAAAATCTCCATGCTTATTGTATGAGCTTTTATTTTAAAAGACAGCATGCTACACAGGAAAAAGAGAACCTCCAATGGGAGAAAAGATTACACACCAATGTTTATTTCCTCTCCCTGATAAGAAAAAAGGGCACAATTTGGAAAGGGAAAATGAACAAGAATGGAGATAACAAGAGCAGAGAAATGTCACAAAAACTGGGGGAGCGAAGTGGACAAAGAGTAGGAAGTGGCTTAGCAAAACAGAGACGCTATAGGAAGAGGAAGGCCGCAAGAAGCAGGCAATTCCTACCACACCCCAGCTGCTCTGATTCGAATGTCGGTGTCTGCTCGGAAAAGCACTGTCAAACTTCCCACCAAATGGAACAGAGATGGGGCCTCCAGGAGGTGACTGTGTCATGAAGATCCATCTCTCCTAAGTAGAGTTAGTGCCTTACAAAAGGGTTTGAGGACGACTGTTGGGCCTTTCTGTGGCTTGGCCACGTGAGGACCTAGGAACAAGGTCTATGGAAAAAAGAGTGGGTTCTCACTGGACATCGAATCTTCTGGCACCTTGATTTTGCCCTTCACAGCCTTCAAAACAGTGGGAAATAAATTTCTATCATATAAATTACCCAGTTTGAGATGTTAGAGCTGCCAAATGGAGTAAGACATGAGTCTCAGGAGATAGAGCATTAGATATTCCTGGATGTAGGAGTACAGAATGGCCAGCTGCAAACAGAAAAACAGATTCAAAATTCTTCAAATAAAACCTTTTTAAATCCTTACACCTCCCATCCTATTCCCCATGGCTAGGCAGCGTCCTTTTACTTCCCTCGCAGAAGACACAGGGAATGTGAACACACCAATAGTGGTGCCCTCCATTTGTGGCTGACAGCCAGACTGTAAGCAGCCAGGTACAATCCAAGCCCAGCCCAAAACAAAACCACAGATAAAAGACAGGCAGGTCCCGTTGAAATTTCCCTAGCCTACAAAGATGCCTCCCACCAAGGCCATCCCTGTGTAGTCACATTACCAAGAGGTGCACTGGACCTCAACCCCTACCCATATCCACCCTTAGAGCCATTCTTAAGTAGGAACCAAGAGTAAAATTCACTAGACATTTGAGGAGAGTCTCTAAAATGAAAAGGAGGGACCAAAACAAGCATGAAGGGAAACGTAAAAGAAGAAATGCAAGCAAAAATGAAGATCTCACACTAACTCCCTTCATACTGCACACTCTATTTTATCTTTTTAAATTCATAGAATCAGCATTTTTTTAGAAATTAAAAATATGAGATAAAAAATGTGAAGTTCAATTGAAAAACTTTAAGATATAAATTGGGGGAATCTGCTAGAAAGCTGAAGAAAGAGAAACAGAAACTAGGTGTAAGTGAGAGAGGAAAAAGAAAAAGAAGCAGTACAGAAAACAATGAGCAAATTTATCTGTGCCCAGCAGAGAGTTAAAACATCATACTAAAGCATTTGGCTGTGAAATTTTAAAACAATAGAAATGCAAGACTATAAAAGTTTCTAGAGAGAAAAAAGAAAAAAGGTCACAGAAAGGTAGCAAAGCAGACGGCACTAGATCTTTCCACTACAAGACCGGAGGCCAGAAAGCAATGGGCAATGACATCAAACACCAAATGACACCAAAATATACTTCAGCGCTGACCTTTTTCCCAGACAGATCAAACCCAGGATGCAGCGTCACGAGACCCCCACAGACACACAGGCATCCTAACATTTGCCCCTCACTGCCCTTTTTCTCCAGAAGTTCCTGGAAGATGAACTATAGGAGGAAAGAAAACAAGACACTCTGTGAAATGACATATCAACTCTAAAAGAGGATGATACAGCATTTAGCAAAGATGGGGTCTAACAAGGGAGATAAACGAAGAGAACTTAGAGGAGTGAGGTCCAGGGAGTGGCAGGTAATAGCAGTAAAGAAGGCCTGGAGAGCATGCAGTCCCGGGAGGGAGGAGCGGCCTCCAGAAAACAGAAGTAAGGGCCAGGGGTGGGACTAGACTCTCTGATGCCTCTGAAAATCCAGAGAGGGCGTCTGTCATCTGTCAGAGAAAAAATAATCGGTGATAGAAAAACTTAAAACTAAATAAAAATACATTAACTCCAGGAAAAGAAATATTGTTCAATAAAGGAGACAGAAGATAGTCTAAGGCAGAAATTACAGTCACAGGGTCATGATAATAAACACACAAAGTGTTAATTTAAATAAAAATGTAATTTAAGGGTGATGATGGAGACAAACCACAAGAGGGAGTACAGTAAGAGAACCAACCCCATCTTCCATAGTAGTGGTCACACATATCTTAGTTACCAAAGTGAAATATAACGATCTTGTTAAGCAACATGGAGGTGCATGCAAGAGAAACAGCTGAAAAAGTTCAAAGTAGTTGTCACTAGGGTCAAATAGAAACATAGTAATATTCAACTATTTAAATTAGTCTATACAATATTTTGATAGAATTTTATATAAATGAATAATGGGATATTCAGGGCTTATGGACTATTCCTTTGAGAAGCTTACAAATTCTGGGGGTGGGGGGGAGAAGAAACTACTCACTTGGTTTTTTAAAAGTTTGCCAGTCTACTGAAAGAGGAGAGCTCATTACAGTGACAGTCATAAGGCATCTGAAAGAAGAAGGTGGTCTCCCAGGAGGCAGAGAGAAACAGTGCATCAAATCAAGCTGAGACACAAAGTCCCGGGGGGCAGGGCAGGTAAAGAAGAAACACACCTGAGGCTAGAAGGCAGGGACACTGATTTATAGTCTCTACTTTAGGATAAATTAAAGGGACCAAAGAAAATTGTGAACATTTGTGAAGATGCCAGAGGACAATTATACATCTAATTTGACAAAGTAAACTTGTCCTTCGTCGGGACTGGACACACACTTTCAGAGGAGTATCTATTTGTACTTGGTCTTGCTCTATGCTCCCCATGTCACTTTGTGACACTCCACATCATACTTACACTTGAACTTTAAGAACCAAACAACTGCATTTTCATAGCCCGGTGAATCCTCAAGAGCTACCTTGCCCGTTTACATACAGCCAACACTCACCACAGTGCCTAACCTGAAATGTGTTTGTGTTGCACAGATCTATAAATAAACATTTACTTCCCAAAGTGCACAGGGACACACCATTCAGGCTATGGGCATGTCAAGCTGACACACCACACATATCACAAATCACACGTACACATCTTAACATGAACTTTAATGCCAGGACAGTCATCACCGGATAACTTTACATGACATATGAATGTTACATTTCAAAATACTTATAATGCCCAGTTACAGATCAGATCCCCTAAAATTCTGATTTAAATTCAACTCTGATGTAAATGTTATGTATCTTTGACTAAGTACACATGAAATCCAGAGTTAGAACAGCAAGGAAGGCTACCTGAATCCCTGGCTATCTCATGGATTCTAAATGAAAGGACAGAAACTTACAACGAATAAGAAAATCCATAATTGGAAATAATACCTACCTTGCCTAATAATAGACCCAGAGACTTTGTGATCTGAAATATCAAATTTATCAATTTGAAATTAATTTGATCATTGTCTCTCTTTATCAAGCACATCCTAATATTTCAACATGCTTTAACTTTGCATTGCTTCCCTTCTAATTGATTTTTTCTTCCCATCTATTATTATTATATACTTACAATACATTATAAACATATTTACTGTAGGGTGTTCATATATAATCTAAATCATTTTTACTTCCACAAATGAGGTAAAAGTAGTTAATACTATGAAAAGCATGACATTAACTTGACTTTTTAAAAGTATTTGCTTTCTTCTCCCCTATATTAAAGCTAACATCCAATTTCCCTGGAAATTATCCCATTCAACAAAATAGTTCAGATCCATCTCAAGCAGGTTCAAAAGGAAAGATGGAGTTAAAAAAAAAGGCAACTTAATTTTAAAAGATTTTTTAATCACCATTAGTTAAAATTCCTCTTCATATTAATATAGAGAAAATTAATTTGAAAAATCTATCTTGAATGTGAGACTATGTCAATAAATCCTAATCGCTACTTTCAAAGAGTAGTAAAGCAGAATTATAATTATCTAAATGATTTCAGTTAATCAACAATTTAGAACAAATTCAGATCAGTACAACCTCATATACTTTTCCTATTTCACAGAAGTAAGTTGATCGACTGAGGTGGTTCCAGTAATACCAAAGAACAGTGACCTGAGATCTTCATAATTTCATCTTTTTGTTTTTTCCAAATTGTTTCAGAACACAATTCACCAAAAATGCCTTTTATGACAAAGATGTCCTGAAAATTATAGCTATTTTTATACCTTTAAAATCATACAAGTTAAATCAATGTTCATCAACTCTATTGTGACTTGTACCTTACGAAAGCACATAAACATGTGTTCTGCAATACCTGACTTTGATTTCAGGATAACCTGAATGGTATGTCCATCATTGGTGACCTCGCAGTCCCGGCAGACCACATAATTTGGAGAGAGGCGGACATCAAGCAGTGAGGGGTCGTATCTAGCTTCTCTTGAGTTTAGGTTAATGGGAGACTGGTATTCTCCGTTAGCATCAGGAAACACCAACCCCCACTCCACACCTAAGGACAAAATAAAAAAAAAAATTACGAACAAGTTTCCAAAAAAAAGCAAATTACAGTAAAATTCAACATGCAAAAACTAGTTCAAACAATTTTATGATCCTTAAAATCTTGGAGATTTGATTAGCGTTGCTATACAGATGAAATATGAAGAACACGTGTAAATTTTTACATTCATGATATGAATGATCTGATAATGACTACACACAACATCCTAGACTAATGTAATATTCCACTTGCTTGTATTTGCCCACATAGACGTAATGATTTATGGTTCTAGGAAACTGAGATCATCTTTAACAGATTAGAAAAAAACGCCACAAAAATTTCCTCTGCTTATTAGCTCAGTTATGTTCGGTACTGAAGAAACAGCTGTAACTTCCCACACGCTTGGTGAGAGCCAAACACTAATTCTGATGCTAGTAACACCTATCAGAAATGCAAATGCGCTGAAGTGTGCACCTGTACACGTACCACATGTTATGTGCCTATTCCTAACTTTCCTAACTGAAATCATACAGTTTCTGGTTATTTCGGTTATGTCGCAAACGGCACGAATGGTTGGCCCTCGGGAGACCTATGTCTTCAGGGATAAACAGAGGAAACGAAGCTTCTTTTAAAAACTCAACACTTTCTCGCAAAGCCCACCGATGCAGTTTGAAATTAAAGACGCGTTTTAGAACGAGCTGAGAGTTGCTGGCATCCTTCACAAAGCCTAGTCCCGCGGACCCCGTCTGCCCGGGTGGTAGTGGCCGGCCCGCTCTCTCGCTGCGCTCCCCGCACCGCCGCGGCCGGCCCGCTCCCAGGCTCCGGACCCCCGCGGCTCCCCGAGCGAGGAAAGTGACGGGGCCCCGCGGGAAACGCGGCGAAGGCGACGCGCGAACTCGCAGGGCGCAGAGCGCGCGACGCGGTGGCGCCATCCCGGGACCCCGGCGCGGGCGACCGCGGCGGTTACCTTCCTCGTAGCCCCACTCCACGCCGTCCTCCTCTTCCTCCTCATCCTCCTCCTTCTCGGGGAAGGCGACGGTGTCCTCGATGAAGCTCAGGTCGGCCATGGGAAGGCCGTGGCGGTCCCCGCGCCGTCCGCGGCGGTGCCTACGCCTCTGCCGGACCAGCGCGCCGCGCTCGCAGCCGCGGAGGAGCGAGCGCCGAGGCCGCGGCCGCCGCTGCCCTGCTTCCCACCACCGCGGCAGCGTGTCCGAGACCTGGCGCGGGAGGCGGCGGCGCCGGCGAATTATAAACGCGGTCGGGGCGGGACCGGCACGCGAGGACCCGCCCCCTCCGCTAGCGACCGGCCGCGGGGAAGGACGGCAGACGCGGGCCTGGGGCCGCCGCGGGAACCGGTCCCGGGCGGCGCAGGTACCCGCGGCCTCCCGCGAAGTCGCCGCGCCGCGCAGACAAGCTCCAACTTGGGCTGCTCCTGCCTGCGCTCCGCGCGTCGCCTCCAGAACCCGGAGAGTCGCCCCAGGTCAGCCCCCAGGACCCACAACCCCGCCTAGGCCCGGGACCCTTGTCCCTATTTCTTTTCACCCTAACTCCAGGCAGGAAATAGCAAAAAAAAAAAAAGTTGCAGACGGGAAAGATGGGCTGCAACGTGTCGCGCAAAAAGGGGAGAAGGTGTAAGAAGATCCTGTAACAAAAGTAAGGATTTTCCAAGCAGTGTTTACTTTTCTTTATTCAGTATTTGTATTTCGTCCTTACAGCACAGTAGAAAGGAGCATGAAAATTTTTCCAAGAAACTTGTACTGTAATTCCCAAAAACATTTAAGGAAAATAAATTGCTTTGATATACAGAAGACATTTTGGAAAATTTTTACACAAAGTATTATTTCAAGAGCAGAAATAGTGAAAAGTATTAAGGAAACAGTGTTTGGTTCTAGTTTCAGAGTCTGGCCTGCTGCTACCGGCTCACCTTGCTGTGTACACAGCTCCCAATCACCTAGTAAAATCGTGTAAATAATGTAACACACACATTGCGTAACAGTCAGGAACTTTCCAGATCCACAGAGGTCACCCTGTTATTTCTTATAAACATGCTTCCCAACCCAGTGTTACTGACCTCAGCCCCCTTCGCTGTTCCAAGGCCTGTTAAAGGGCTTATTCAACAACCACTATGCTCCTTTATTCCACATACGTACAAGATATATTTGCATAAGGTCAATTCCTGACTTAAATACAGTTTACTTTTTATATGCTGTGTGCACACACCTAAATGTCTGTTGGCTGTTTGACTAGTCCGTTTCTCTTAAGTTGTGCCATCCATAGGAATGCTTTGTCCCTGAAGTAAGGACAGAGATGAATAGCTTGAGAATATTTAGGTACTGTGCTACTCTCTTCCACTGCCTGCTTAGCACCTTTACTTCCTTAAAATGTCACATCAATTCCCTGTGATGAATATGATCGTTGTATATACCTAAATAGTACCAATAAACTTAATTAAATTAAAAAATCAAGGTACCAGCGAAAAACCAGATAAATAAATAAATAAATAAATAAATAAAAAGCCACAGACTTTTCTGGGAAGTGGACTGGAGCCGAAATAGGGTGGGGGGGGGACTCAAATCAGTTAATTCCACCACTTTCTGAAAAGTTTAGCAAAATAGGTGAAAACTACTAGCCAACTTCAGCTTTGAAGATAACCAGCAGTTTTCAAGCACATGTTGATTTCGCTTTCCACTTAACACCGGGAGCCTAAAGCTGGCCACACCGTTCAGAGGACCATGCTAGGCTGGGGGACCCTATTGATTCTTCATTCGCTGCCTTGTGGGACTTCTGTAGTGGATATTCCATCTCTTATTTGTACCTAACTGTGCCTGAGACTGGCAGAGGCCGCCAGAAGCCCCATAGCTACTGAAACTAGTCAGCACTACCAAAAGTCTTAACCGCTTGCCTCTAACATTCTCCTAAAAGGAACAGTTCATTTCTTTTTCCTTCCTTGAAAACTTGCTTGCAATATTGAGTTATCTTTGGTTTTCTTTTAAAAGTGTGCTCCAATTCATTACGCACCCTCAGTTCATGAAACCACCACAAGGGCTAATGGGGTATCTCAATAATAAGTCACTTTGCCCCTCTGAGCTCAAAAGCAATATTCGTTCCCTTCAGTCCCAAATGTGCATAGATGTGACATTCTAGCTGCTGTGTGACTGCCAATTACACTTCAATTATCACAGGAACCTCCAGATGTTTATCGAACCAGAGAACAACAAAATTACCACAGCAAAAGAAACTGAATTTTTTTAAATAAATGAAGGACTACATTTACAAAGATATAATGAAAGACTGAATAATTTATGCAGATTTTGCAGCTAAGAGACAATTTCGTATACAACTAACAACACGTTGCATTCAAAAGTATAGTTGCCTACTAGAGAAACATACGTTGGCCCATATTGGTCTTCTTGGATTTTTCAATGTAATTTGTGTAATGTAAGCACTGTAAGCAATCCTAGGGTGCCCTGCCCATCCCCGTGTGAGCCATTCCACTCTGCACCCAAATATTCATTTAACATTTTTAATTGCTTTGAGACTTTGTGCTGCACATTGCTGCTAATAACAGCACCTTAAGACCTTCTCTTCTCAGTTCCCTGTACTATATTACCATCAAAGATGGAATTTCTATTTCTAGTTATTATAAGGTGTCTGTCACCATAAAATCTGAACACATCAATCAATGATATAGGACATTTCTTTGATTTACAAAATAGAACAAGCATATCTAAATCTAAATTGGGAGAATCTAAAAATATTCATGCTCTCTATTATGAACATAACTATTTCACATAGCCCTCTATATAATTTTAATCCTTTTCAACCTAATGTTTTATTTAATCCTTTAATTATCCTCATATTGCTTATTTTCACTGTTTGCATAACTAAGGTCAAATCACATCATTAGAGCAATTTCTTAAACTAAGAGCTATATAATTAATTAGCAGTTGATTCTGAAAGAATATAAATAGAAATACCTAAAAGGGACAAACCAATCTACATGTCAGAGGAATAGAGGCGCTAAGCTTGCCTCCCAGCACCTTGTATCAACCCACCCCTCTCCAATCTCTTCTCACCATTTGGCTACTTCACCCAGAAGTGTCCTTAGTGCATTGGCTACTTTGGACCCTAGATCATCACAAACCGTTGCTTATTGTTGATCCTTGTTCCTCTTTAAATGCATTAGGTGACCAGCCAGGACTAATGTTGACACACCAAAAACCTATTGTGCCTCAACAGACTTCTACCCATCAGATAAAAGTGAGTTCGAAAGTAATTTTTACTCAAATTTTTTTGTATTTGCCTTTCTATTCAAACTATAAACATATGTCTCTGGCCTGTAAAGAAACTAAACAGTGTAAAACAAAGTACAGTATTTCTGTTCAACTTGCAAAATTTCATAGAAGCCCTGGCCATAACTAGGGTTCTCCCAGCTTTATAACATCATGAGGAAGCCCCATGCTTAGAAAAACTTCACTTCTTCTAAGAAGACAAGGACCACAGCTCTCTTTACTTCTCTGAGACAACACCAGTTATGTTTGGGGTCTTTACCACTTCAGGACCACAGTAACTTGTGCCCAGGTTGGGATAACTGGCATCATCACGCTGTTCATTCCAAAGCCACCATTATAACAAGGAAAAGCTCCTCTCAAAAGCCTCTTGAAAAAAGAAAAAATCCTACCAAGATGGCTAAAGTGGATCTTATATCTTATTTGTGGCTCTATACTACCCTGTACAGATTTCTAGCCCTGAAATTAAGATTTTATTTTAAATACGTATTTCTGACTTTCTCTTCCAATAGCCAGTAAACTTTACAAGACTAATGGTTCCCATTATACTTTTCTTCCTTTATGTAGCATATTGTAGCAATTTGGACATTAGTTTCTGCATGCCACCAGCCATACAGCAATGAAAGCTGTGGTTACTAAGATGGAAGTCCACAGGGCGCACTAGGACCTCAGGCAAAGGAGTGATCCAGTTTACCTGGCAACTGATGTGTCAACAGGAGCTTCATAAAGAAATGACAAGTGAACTATCTTTAAAGCTAACTAAGTGTCCCTTTGCCCATAGAAGGGGAAACAGAGTCGCTAAGAAAAACATTCCAGGGCCTGGGATATAGCTCCGTGGCACAGCACCTGACTTGCTAGTGCAAGGACCTGAGTTCAATTGCCAGTACCAAAACAGAAAAGAAAAAGAAAAGAAAGACATTCCGATCCAAAGGAAAAACAAACAAAAATGCAATACAGAAGTCTGTGTTGGTGCATTTTCAAAGATTTATTTTCTTTTATCGATGTCATTAATACAAGGGGAAGCACAGGCATATTTAAATAGTCTATGTTTTAGTGATGTCTTTAAAATGTAAGTTTCAATCTCATGATATGAGATAAAATACAAATTAGATGATATGCTTAAGTGAGTGCACATTGTTTACAGAACTACAATACTGAAAATGTGCTAATACTGAGAATTTTTTTACTTTATAACAAGATGGCCCCTGGGCCACACCCATGTTTCAGTTCCCACAGCAACTAGAATACCTCACTCTCTTAGGCGAGGTGGCAAACCAAAATACAGAGAAATAGTACCTTGAGCACTGTGGTCACCTCCAAAGACAACTCCCATAATTCCTTTCCTCCAGGAGCACATACTGATCTTCTCCCTCCATCAGGGCTCTTTCCTGATTTGTTTTGGGCAATAGGCTGTGATAAAGGGACCCTCTGCCAGGCTCAGCCAAAGCCTTTAAGACACTGACCAATCCTTTCTGCTGTCAGAAACCAGTGTTCACTTAAGAAATCCTGCTACAAGGAGGCCGCCATGCCCCGAGAAAGCCCAGGACACTCACATGGGGAGGAGAGCCATGTGGGACCACATGGAGGCACAGCTCCTGAATAAAACCTCTCAGCCCTCTCAGCACAGCTTGGCCACCAGCCGGACATGGCCAAGGGAACGACCCCCGCTTGTGGGGCAAAAAGAAGCTCACCTGAGTTCTGCCCAAGTTCCCAGACTGCAGAATCATGAGAAATATTAAATCAGTGTTTTAGGCCACCACATTTTGATTTATTATGCAGCATAAATAATTGAATGGATCACTTAGGATGCACCAGACACCAGGCCAAGCACTTTCACAGATGAGACACAACAGTCACATCTCATATTCACACAAGGTAATGAAGCCTCAGATCTCTCAGTATTACAGACAAAGGCAGTGGTGGTCTGAGATGTGTCTTCCTCCAGAGCCTATGCTCTGAGCCCCTCCATCTTAAGCTCCATACCTTGAGAGTGGAGGCATCAACCCGTGCACATATACCCCACCACCAGGGGTATATGGGTCAGAGATGCATTGCTGGGAACCAACCAGCAACCCAAAAGCACACCCCTGCCCTGCTGTGTCCTTCCCTGGGTAGGCCAGTCTATGTGTGGGACCAATGTGGGTAGCTATGATTATGAAACTCGAAAGGGAAAAGTAAAACAAAATTAAACTGGAGAAAGTACAACAGAACTTGCTTTAAAAAAAAGTAACAGAATCTTTTTTCTGGTTCTTTCCTTTAACAATTTCTTGTTGCAGAAAAATTGGAAAAGAAATACTGAGAGTTTCCATATATATCCTCACCTCACCCTAATTTCTCCTAGTATTAATATTAATCTGCTATATATGTTGTTCGTCAGGAGCCATTATTGGCACATTATTTTTAACTAAAATCGATAGCTTCCTTGGGGCCACTGTTCACATGAGACTATCAGTGTAAAACTTTAAGACTCTTTTAAGGTGTAGACAAGGAAACCAGTGGCTAGAACCACCCCCTGATTGAAGATATTTACTCCCAAACCAGCTACCCCCTGCTAGCAGCCCTCAGTCTGTCCTTGTGTGCTCCTGGTCTTCTGGCCTTTTTATACCTGAAGAAACTGAAAGTCAAAGAACTCAGTGCTTTACCTGCGGTCACAGAGCCAACAAAGGGAGGGCTTAAGACTTGAATGCAGCTCTGACCAGATGTGAAGCAAGAGCTCATTCCATACAGTCTTGGTTACTTTTCTCTCATTGCTGAGACAAAATACCTGAGCCCCAGAATTAAGGAAAGAAAGGTTTGTTTAGTTTGCAATATGTGGAAGTTTCAGTCTATAATCAGCTGGGTTCAAGGCAGAGTGGCACATGGCGGAGGGCAAAAGTTCATGGCGGAGGAAGACTGCAAAAGTAACAAGAAAAGCAGGGGAGGGCGGCAAACAGCCTCTTTCCCTCCCTTACATTGTATGTAAAATACCTGCCCCAGGGCGGGTGCAGCACTCACACCCATAATCCCAGTGTTGGACCATGAATCAATCATAGACCCTAGAAGCCGCCCCATGACTGCATGAGGCTTTGGGGTACATCCAATTACAAACCATAACACACACCCTCCTGCCTCTTCCCTCAGAGTCAGGTGTTAATGGCCATTCTGCAAATAGCCCATTCAAAGTGTCATTAGTTATTCATCCATTCATATTTGGTACCAACTCTGAATGGGGTATGAGTTTAAAGTGCTTATTTAGCAATTCAAACTTTTACTTCTCAAAAACAGAAAGTATTCAAGATGTTTTGTGTTCAATATTTCTATTTCAAAGAGTTTGTATGAGAAAGAATCAGAAACACTAATAAAATACAAAGCACTGAACATTTCAAACACTCAAGGAGCAGAGCATGTTTACATTATGATTGGGACTCCTAGATTAGACATCACTAAGTCTTATTTTTAGCATAATTATCAATAATGGAAGAGAAAAGCCAGTCTGGTGCTGAGCCCATAGTAAGACAAAAACAAGATAGACTATACTAATTTCAACTAGACCTCAATTTTTTTTGTTGTTTTTTTTGCAATACTAAGGCTTGAAACTAGGGCATTCCCACCGAACCATATCTCCAGCCCTTTCTGGTGTTTTATTTTTGAGACAAAGTCTTGCTAAGTCACTCAATTGGTCAGCCTGCACTCAAACTGCAATCCTCCTGCCTCAGCCTCACAGGGTGCTGGGATTGCAGACATGCACCACCTCACCTAACTGAACCTCAAATCATTTAAGGTACAGTAACATAAAACACAATAACTTGATATTCTCCACTTTGACAGAGATCATAGACAAAGAAACTAAAACTACAACATTAAAGGTTTAACACAATAATTATCATGTATGGAGAATTATTTAAAGTGAACCTCTTCAAAATAAATCCAACTTCAAAAGTCTGGTGTGAGCACTTACCATTTAAGTGAATTTTTCTCAGTAGCATAATATAATACCCTAAAAGGTCATATAGTGTGATAGCTTTACTGCTGCGTAAGTTTTGCTCCTGATGTACTTACTTAGCCTTTCCATGTGATCGTAAAGAAGAGGAAGGCAGCAAGTGCATCAAGCCAGAGGCCTGTCAAGATTGAACACATTAGTATAGATAAATACTTGAATTAGAAGTCAGATCTGCCACATGTTTTGAAAATGCAAATTTGTTCCAATGAAATTAACATATTAATGAGCAATTTGAGCCACAGGAGGATCTCCATTTTCTTATTATATGCTGTGATATTATCATGGGGAATTGGTGCATGCTGCTTTTATCTGTGGGAAACATGACTGGAAAACACATGAAAAACCATACCCACCTGGACTATATGAAATGCCCAGTATGCACACGTGCATTTATCTCAAGTGTCTGCCAAGTACCTCAGTGTACCTTGTGCTATAAGCTGCTCCAGTCCTCTGGCAGTGCAACTATCAGGTTTCAGGCAGCCTCTCCTCACCTCTGCACAGCACTCTCAGACTTCCCTCCATAAGAAGCACACATCTACAAGTTAAAATTTTCCAAGGTCAAATACCCTGCTAATTTCAATATTCTTGTATTTTTTAACAATTGAATGTGTTAAAAAGCTGTTATTTTGTTAGATGTGTGTGTGTGTTTAATTTTATATTAGCAATCTATTGTTTTTATTATTTACATTTATTTATGATTATTGATGATTGTATTACTATTGATTTGATAATTATTCATTTGAATACTTCTCATATTATTATTACTATATTCATATTCAGCAATGTCTTTATGATTTACATACTTGTGAGATTGCTAAGAGTGTATGAAACAACACAAGAACCATCTACCACTTCAGGATTTCCAATGCATTGAATGCTCTGGTAACTTGACCTTATCCCTTTAAGACCACAGAAAAATAGGACCTGATGGTAATGTAGGTAACTCTTGGTATTTAACTTCGGAATAGTCTGGCTTTAGAAGCCCACAGGTATTCTGGACTAGTTACCCATAAGTCTTTGTACTCACTGTCACAAGAATAGGAGGCTAATATTTACACTTCAGATGTCAGGGAGGCAATCGCAGGTCCATGGAGGAGCTGTTATCATGGAAAGAAAGAGAAAGATCTTTTAAAATACAAAGACAGGGAACTGGGGATATAGCTCAGTGGAATAAGCACCTGCCTGGCAAGTGCAATGTCCAGAGTTTGATTGCCAGTACCGCAAAAAATAAAATAAAATACAAAGACATTGTACATTCTGGGGCATGGTAAGTCATGAGATACAAAGATCATGAGAATGGGAACATTCTGAGAAATGCATCATTAGACAGTTTTGTTGCTAGGGAAGCATAGAGTATGCTTACACAGACTAACATGGCTACTGTTAGCCAGTAATATAATCCGTGAAATCACCATAATATATGCAGTCTGTCATTAATCAAAGTGCTGTTCTGCAGTATATGAATGTCCCCAAGTCCTCAGGTCCTTCGGGGTAGTCCATCAGTACTGCAGCTACACTTTTCCACATATGTTTTGCTGACTTGAATGTGATCATTCACTATTCCAGTCATTTACCCAGACAATATTTACTGACTACTCTAGATGACATTGTCCTGAAGCCTAAGATTCCCTGATAAATAGGATTTGTCTTTGTCTTCAAAGAACGTCCAACTTGTGATTAGTGTACTTAGGATCAGAATGCCTCAGAACAAGACTTTGAGTAACATGTATTAGAAATAACAGTGTGACCATTGGAAGGGTCCCAGGGCTGAGGAGCTTTGGTGTTTCACACAGAGCCAGCAACAAAGCCAGTGGGTACAGAAACTCTGTTAATCAAAGGATAACTTCATGTACATTCCTCTGGAAAGAGCCACACATGCACCTTGTTTTATCTGCATGCATGCATTATGACATTAGCACCTTCCTTTTGAAAGGCCTATGACATTATAAAAATATCAACTCACAATTGCTAAGCAGATAAAAGCTAAAATACACAAGGGTCTTCAAAATTTGTGAATAATAATATAAATGTAAACTATCTTCCTAATTATGATTGATAACTTACTCCTCAAATCACATGTCTAAAACTAAATTAATTGCCACTTACCCTACTTCCTCTCATCACCTGAATTTTCTTATGTTGCTTGTCATACACAGAGAAGCCACTATTCATCTAGTGTAGAAAGCTTGGGATCAGTCAACAACTATTTTCTCTCTTACAAGCCCAGCATTCCTCTCTAGTTCAACCCTGATGGTTCCATTAACCATTCTAACCTCTGCCTTCATTTTTACCCTCACATAGTTAAAAATAAAATCTGTCAGCTCTCTCTGTGATGTGTCTACCTACATTGTCTCTCTCTTTCCTGTTTAAAATTCTTTACTGACTTCCTAATGTATACAGCATACAAAATCAAACTCCCTTTAATATGGAATACAGGGCCTTAGAAAATTGGCCAAATCTTGTCATCTAGCCTCATTAAACTCACTCTTATAATTATCCTAAAACTCAACTACACAGAATTTATCATTAAATATAAAATATCCAGGATTCTTTTTATCTCCTCTGTGCTCTTTTTGTATACTGTTCCTTCTTTGTATACTGTTCCCTGTACCTGAGTGATGGGAGTGAGGGGACAACAGGGGAAAGGAAGACTTAACCTCACTGAGGGTGGGTACATTGCTTCCTCTGTGCTGAGAACTGATTGAAAATCTATCAGTTGTATCTGTCTTTGTAAGTTTGAGGTTCTCAGCCTATAGTGGATACTCAATAAATTTATAATCTAATGAATTTAAGTCACCCTGCCTACAGAGCTGCAGAATAGAGGAATCAGAGAGAATCAAAGGTTCACAACCCCCTAGAATCCTAGGAGGATCCCTTGGAGAATGGTCTGCTTTCCGTTGCAAAAACACTCAAGAATTTTCTATGCCTATGTCAAGCACCTTTCATGACACTTCTTGGCGAAGAAATCTTTAAGATCCCTTATTTTTAAAAGCAATACTCAAAACAGTGATGTGGCTCTCCCAAGTTATACCCCAGGTTAATGGCAAGCAAGACTAGAACCATGTTTTAATTCTCTTTTTGATGCTTGACTTTCGCCTATGTTCCATAGAACCTTGGAGTATTTCTTTTCAGATAGAAATGCCCAGTATAGGTTTCTGGCAATGTTCTCTTGTCTAATTGATGCTGTCAGGTTTCTAAGTTCCATTCTCACAATACACCTTCACGGATACTCTTAGTAGGGGCTCCTATGAGTGCCCTTGTAATTAAAGGAGTTAAGGTGGGTAGTCATTATTCAACAGAAAATGCCAATACTTCCAGTAATGACTGTAGTGGTGTTATCATCTGTTTTTCTAACAGTCTCATATTCTACTAACATCTACAAAGCAGTGTTTGTACTGCAATAAACAAGAATCTTCTAGTCTACACTAATCCTTAATAGTACACATAAACAAAGTTAAGTGATCTCAAAAAGTCCTAGTTCATTATGTGACCCAGAAAAGAAATTCTCATGGTAAACCTGACTTAGGCAAAAAGGTTTTGAGGAAGTCTCATAAAAACTGAAATACTTTTGTAAATTATTAAAATCATTCTGTAAATTCAACACAGATTTTTAAAAAGTTCATCCTTCTGGAGCCCAGTCAGACAATTTGAAAGCAGATACTCTAGTATTGTGAAATGCTAAAGCAAATCCATTCAATATTCAGGAAAAATTTTAAATGAATTGAAGTGATTCTAAGCCATGGGAGAGGATGAAACCAAAAAGCGTAATTTTAGACACCTCTGCCAAATGATGTCAATATAAAACGGAGCTAAGGATGACTGGGCTAGAGCAAACCTCAGCTACACCATCTCAAATGTCTCGGTTTCTCCAGAGACACTACAAAATTCTAAAGATAAGAAGTGATATTAAACCTATAAAGAGACGGGAAGGCCACACTTCAAAGGAGGGGAGAGAGGAGGGCAGAAGTACTGATGAGCACATTTTGAGCACTAAATATGAGTCAAGTGCCATTGGGCTTACTATTTATTTGACACAAGAATTCTATTACATACATGTTATCTCCTTCTTAGAGGTGAGGAGACTGAGGCTCAGAGTTTATGTGACTTATCCAACATGGCACAAACAAGATGTGGTGATATTAGAAAATGCTAGCTTCAAAGATGATATTACTCCCATTACTTCAATTATATCATTTTATGGCTCCAAAAACATGGACAATCAATAAATAAATAACTGCTTGGCTGAAGGTGCAGCTCAGTGGTAGAGCACTTACATAGCATGTAAAAAGCTGTGGGTTCTATCTTCAGCACACACACACATACACACACACACACACACACACACACACACACAAAAGAACATTAAAAATAAATGGCTACACAAGAGTGGTGGCACACACCTATAATCCCAGCACTCGGGAGGCTGAGGCAGATGGATCACTATGAGTTCAAGGCCAACCTGGGCTACGAAGCAAGTTCAAGCCCAGCTTGAACTGCATAGTGAGACCCAGTGTCAAAAAGATTAATGGTGGACAAGCTAAAATCTGTTTTTACAAAAGGGAATATGATGTTCAAGATGTATTAAAGCATTATTGATATACAGAGTATGAAGATGCTACTGAATCGCAAGATGTGCTAAAAAAATATGGTGCATGTTTGAATGAAAATTGAGAATATTACAGAAGAAGACACATTTCCACCAATCGCCCTCACAATACTCTCTCTGACTTTTAACACACGTAGTCCATGTTTCCTCCCACCTTGTGAAGAAGTTCTGTCTGGAAGTCCTCTCTAGTGAGTGTCTTTTTCTAACTGCCTTGATGTCCTGAACTGATTCAAAACATTTACAGCAGTTTCTATCAGATAAAAACATTGTGCTGTGTCCTCATCTACTTTATTCATCTGATCTGGCACCGTGCAAGTTCTGACTGTGCCCCAGAGTGAAACTGACCACAAATAGTAAATGGTTTGAAAAGATTCAGTACATCCAGGCAGCCACAACAGTGTGACTAAAATCAAGACTTTCCAAAAGTGGCACGAACAATGGGATAACTGTGTTCAAAGTGAGGGGGAGGGTTGGGAGGGGGAGGTCTTGGAGCGGGGGTACTTTAATGTACCTTACTGTAATAATTTTTTACATTTAAACATGCACCATGTTTTATGATCACAATGTATAGATCGCATTGTTTCTTACCCTATCTGTAATTGCCTGCTACCTAACCTCCCTTCCTCTAGTTCTTTCCCGTTTGCAAGTCCTGTATTCTCAAAACTCCAATGTTCTGCACACAGGATCTGTGTTAACTTGCTTGAACCTATCTCTTCTATAACTCCACTTACAAATAATTGCTGGCCCCAGATACACTATGTCATTTTTTATTTTGTGTATTCCACATGGGATTTTTACAGTCAAAGGACAGTATACCTGTCACTCCCCTTTCTGCTCCTCCCCTCTGCAGCCTACCTTAACCCCTCACGGCCTGCAAAATTCTGATCAAAGTATTTCTTCCCATGAAGCTGTCTCCAATTATCAGTTTCTAAGGCACTTTCTATTCTTAAAGGATTTACATCAAAATCATTGCTGACACTTTTAATACAAGCTCCTAAAAGATAACGATTACATTTTATTCATCCTTGCATCTCCAAGACCTAGTAAAAATCACTCTTGAAAGAGTCTTAACAGGCTGTCAATAAATTCTTATTGACTAATTCATATAACTAGGTTTAATCTTGTTTTTAAAATGATCTGCAATAAATGTTTTAGAAACTCTATAATTGGACTCTCTAAAATGAAACTGGGCCTGCTGAAAATTTCTTAGAAAGCTTTTAAGAAAAGAAACTGAAATATATTGTTTCATATGCTACATATTCTGAAGTCCAAAGTCCCTTTCTTAACTGAGATATCTAGGCTAGCATAGATCTGAATTCATTCTTTTTATGGAAAGCATAATCACAAAAAAAATTTAAATCTACATTTTGAAATGTTCCATGTGTTACTTTTTAAACCATTGATTCTTGTCCCTTTGGGAATTTTTCCAACTTAAATAATTTTCCCCTTTGTAAGAGGAGCCTGATGAGGACCTTGTGGTCCTGATTCACATATGTATCCAAGCCCTTCTGTATTGGGAGCTGATGGAAAACTTGTGCCTCTGTGATAACTGTGAGAAAATTATCTCTGCTGTGTTCCAGAACATCTTACAAAGAAAGGACTTTTGTTTCTTGGTTACATGAGGGTAAAGATCTGTCTTTCTTTGCATATATCGAAGACAAACTTTTGTCTTTCTGGCTACCAAAGTATCCAAGCCTGCCTCCTTTTCCAATAAACTGAAATGCAGCCCTGCCTACTCCCACCTTTTTAATAAGAGCTTTTGTACTAACAGATGATTTATATGGGACTAAATCAAGATAATTTGTGCACAAAATGTATGCTTTGAGACAGTAAATTGAAAAAAATTCCTTGGCGCCATCATGGGTATATCCAATGGATGAACACCTACACACATGACCCTAACTGAAGTTCCCAGGATGTGCTTGTCCTGTCTCAGCTTTCTTTTGCTGTGACAAAATAACTGAGAAGTAGTTTACAAGGAAGACAGATTCATTTTGGCTGATGGTTTCAGAGGTTTCAGGCCAGGGTTTCCTGGTGCCATTGCTTTGGGTCCTTGGTGGGTGAGGAGGAGCATCTTGGAAAAATCATATGGCACAACAAAGGTCATGGTGGCTTGGGAAACACAACGAAACAGAGAGAGGGAAGGACCACGACTCCAGTGCCCCTTCAAGGCCATTCCTCCAGTAGCCTCACCTCCTTCCACTAGACTCTGGCTTCCAGGTTTCTCCCACCTCCCAATAGTACTGCAGTTGGGGACCAAGCCTTTAACATGTGAGCCTCTGGGGGGCACTTCAGATCCGAGCTGCAGCGTTCTACCTCTGGCTCCCAAGGACAGCCTCACAGTACGAAACGCCTTTAGTCCATCTCCAAAAGTTCCCGTGGTCCTAACTTCCAGCATTACTGAAAAGTCCAAGTCCAACATCTCCTCTGAGACTCAAGGCAAAGTCTTAACTGTGAACCCCTGTAAGGAGATTACATATTTTCAACATACAATGGCAACTTACATACTTCCAACATACAATGGCACAGGGTAAACAATCCCATTCCAAAGGAGGAAAATAACAAGAGAATCAGAACCAAGCAAGACTAAAACCCAAAACCAAACACTAAATCTGGTAACTTTCTGACTAGCATCCAGGGAATATTGTAAGAGAATGTGGGCCTGAAACAGTTTGGACAGCTGTATGTCTATGGCCTTACTGGCTGCTTTCTGCTGGTATAACAAATACCTGAGAAAAATCAACTGACACAGAGGAGGAATTTATTTTGGCTCACGGTGTCAGAGGTTTCAGTCCATGGTTACTTGGCCCTGTTGCTTTGGGCCTACAGTAACACAATACATTGTGATGACAGTATATGGTGAAAGGAGCCTGGTCACCCCACAGCAAGCACGAAGCAAAGAAAAACAGGAAGAGACTAGAGTCCCAGTGTCACTTCAAGAGTGTATCAGTCAAGATCTCTGAAGCTGGAACACAATACCCAAAACCCACGTTTGAAAGGAGGAAAGATTTAATTTGGCTTATCCTTTAAGGGGATTCAGATCATGATTATCTAGCTCCATGGCAGAAACATGATGGCAAAGCATGTTAGTTTGTGATCACTGGGAGCAGAGCAGGGTAACAGTGCCAGAGAGAAAAGAGACCAGGTGCCATATGTAGCACCAAATGTTGTACCTCCATGACCCACACACAGATGCACGCAAGTGTGTGCTTCACTGATCTGCTGGGAATTTCTTAATCCAATCAAGCTGATGTATTACAATTCATACTCACAGAGGACACACTCCCAGTGGTGTAAATTCCTTCCAGTGCTTTCTGCCTCCTAAGGGTTTCATCATCTTCCAATAGTGCCAAAACTTTTGAAACATATGCCTTTGAAGGACATTTAAGATATAGCACAACTATAGCACAAGATGATATCTTGACCCATTGTAAATGGGAAATAATGTGATGTCTGTACATTAGCTATAGATATACTTGCCAAATTCTGGAATAATAAAGTTAAGAACACTCCTTTAGGAGATTAAATGTATTTTTGGGATAAAATGAAAAATTCTATTGTTTGCCATTAGAAATCTTTAAAAATATGATAGACAATTTTATAGTTTGAAGATTTAGATAAATCCATAGGTTCAGAAGCTGACAGATATGTGAGAAGAGGAAAACATGAGGATATTTATATCTCTGGGACTTAACATATAGGGAAATTATGTCCCATCACCAAATGCTCTTTACAAGAAACTTAAATTCCACCTTTGATTTATTCTTTTTTTTTTTCAGTTTTTCCAATTTTATTTTTTAAATTTTTTATTTTAAAAATTAAAATACACAACAATGAAGACAAAATCAAAACAGCACAAAAACAACAAAAATGGAACATGACCTAAAGACAAAAATGATAGAAATTTATAATCATTGCTAAATTACGTACTGGTATCTTCAACAGAGTTGCTCAGTCCATCAGACACAAGAATGTAAGATTGATCAAACAATCAAAGACAGTAACAAGTAAAAAACATAAAAATAATTTAAAAATACACTGGAAATGTTGCAGAGCCCCACCATACAAAATGGTAGGAGTTCAACAATAGTTCTTATACTGCACATTGTTTACAGATCAATTACTAAATTCAAGCACACAAAATTGGTCAAGAAAAACAAGAAAATTTTAAACATTGATTGTTCCTCTCAATAAACTACAGACATTAGCAATACAACTATCCTAATATATACATATAAATTTTGTTTTTCATTTAAGAAAACAACAAAAAAAAAACAAATACATAAACAAAACAGCATAGAGAGCAATAAAAATGATTACATTCATGTTCATATACACTCAGTAATATTATGTAAGTACTTTTGTTGAAAGTCAAATGTAAATAAAGTGTTATGTAATATTACATTTTAGTGCATTACTAAGATACACTTGAGGGGGTACTGGGACCCCAGCCCCTTGCTATTGCTCTTTGCTTCCTGGCTGCTGTGAGGTTTGCCAAGCACTCTTACCAGAACGTACTGTGTCACCAGAGGCCCAAGAACGAGATAATGATGGTAAGAGAAGCATTCAACACAGATGGAGCAAGGCAGTATCATTTGAAGTCAACCCAGAAAAATCTCAACTTCACAGCACAAACACCAGCATCTCATAAAAATAAGTGACATAATATACATCCATCGTCCAGAGAAGCATTTCTCCTCTCATATATAAACACTTCAGGTTTGTCTACATCAGGGATATTTTGAATTATGGTCTCTGGACCAGCAATGTCAACATCTACTGAGAAATGCAAATTCCTAGGCTCCACCTCAGACTCATGGGATCAGTTGCTGAGTCCAGTTAAATAAACCCTGGAAGTTAAGGTTTGAGAACAAGATCTGTGGTGTCCAGTAAGATAATCACCAGTAGACACATGACATTATGGGACATTTGAATGGTACTAGTCCAAATTGAGACATACTGTTAAGGGTAAGAAACACAGTAAATTTTAGAAACTTAAACTTAACAACAAACTTAAACAGACTTAAAGATCTCATTTGACTTTATCTGTGACTCTAGAATTCTACATTTTATTCCATAAAATTGAGAGTGACAATTAGCTGAGAAAAGAGATTGATTTTTTTATTTATTTTGAAAATAAAAGGAAAACATTAACAAATGGACATCTGTTTACAAAATAGCATAACAGTACAAGCAATACTGAATTATACACAAAGTGGTAGGAAATTAACAATGGTTGTTATATCACATATTGATAGATATCAAAATGGTTTCTCAGGAAAACAAATATAGACATGCAAGACTGATTAAATAATTAATCATTAACTGTTCCTTTCAGTAAACCTAAAGAAGTCAGTAGTTCAACTATGTTAGGTATCCTGTATATACATACATACATACATAATTTTGCCTTCTTTCTTTTCTCTTTACCCTGATCTCAGGTGTTCTTTACTTTTGAAGAGTATCCTTTCATTTCACAGTATCTATCATACCTCCTAATTTTATTCACTCTTTCAGGTTCTTACGCTAGTGAGACATGTTCTTTACACCTGCAAGTCTGTTTTATTTCACTTATGACTATGGTCTAGTTGTGACGATTTACCTAAAAAAGCCTTGAGTTTATCTTTCTTTATAGCTGAATAATATTTCATTGTTTAAAAATAGCACATCTTTTTTATCCATTCCTCAGTGGACATACATTGGGGTTGCTTCCACAATGTAGCAATTACAAATTGTGCTGCTATAAACCTTAGTGGATATATATTGCTGTACTTCGATGTTTTCAGGTCTTCTGAGAAAATACCCAGAAGGGGAGTAGCTGGGTTGAATGGGACCTCTAGATGTAGTTTGCTGAGGAATCTCCAAACTGATTTCCACAGTGGTTTCACCAGTCTGCATTCCCACCAGCAGTGGAGAAGACAAAAGCGCCAGCATTTGTTATTGGTTGATTTCTTAATGATAGCCATTCTTACTGGGATGAGATGAAATCTCAATGTTGTTTTAATTTGCATTTCTCAAATGGCTAATGATGTTGAACATTTTCTCATGTATTTTTTTCCCATTTGTATTTCTTTATCTGAGAAGTGTGTGTTCATCTCACACAATCACTTTTAGATTGGGTCTTTGAATTTAGAAGGGCTGATGTTTTTTAATTCCTTATATGTTCTAGATAGAAGACCTTTGTCCAAGGGACAGTTAGCTAGAATTTATTAGCACTTTGTGCATTTTCTTTTTGCTCTGCTGGTGACTTCTTTAGATGTACAGAAACTTTCCAGTAGGATGAAATCCCAGTTGTTGATGCTTTGAAGCATTTCCTGTGCTGTTTGGTTTTTGTTCGTGAACTCTCTGCCTATTCCTATGTCTTCAAGATTTTTACCTACTTTCTATTCCAATGGATTTAGTGTTTCTGTTTTAATATTGAGATCTGTGATGCATTTTGACTGGACTTTGGTGCATGGTGATAGACTTGGGTCTATTTTCAGTCTTTGGCAAGTGGCGAGCCAGTTTTTCCAGCACCATTTATTAAAGAGGCTATCGTTCTTCCAGTGAGTTTGTTTGGCCCCTTTGTCAAAGATTACGTGACTGAGTGTGTTTGTGGTTGTGTCTGCATCTTCCAGTCTGTTCCTTTGATCCTCTGGTCTGTGTTTTAGCCAGTACTGGGTTAATTTTATTACAGTAGCTTTGTACTATAATTTCAGGTCAGGGATTGTGATTCTACCTGACTTGTCTTTGTTGCCCAGGATTGCTTTTGCTATTCTGAGTCTCTCCTGGTTCCAGATGAATTTAAGGAATGTTTTCTCTAGGTCTATGAGATATGGCAATAGTAATTTAATGTGAATTGCATTGAATCTGTACAACCATTTTGGTAGTGTGGCCATTTTCACAATGTTGACTCTTCCTATCATGAGCAAGGAATATTTTTCCATTTCCTGAAATCCTTTTCAAGCTCTTTTTTTCAGAGTACTGTAGTTTTCATTGAATAGATCTTTTACTTCTTTTGTTAGATTTATTCCTAAATATTTCAATTTCTTGGATGCTATACTGAAAGGTATGCTCTTCTTAATTTCTCTCTCAGTCTGTTTGTTGTTTGTGTATAGGAATGCTATTAATTTTTGGGTGTTGACTTTGTATCTAGCTACACTGCTGAATTTGTCAATTAATTCAAGGAGTCTTCTTGTGGAGTTTTTGGAATCTTCCATGTAAACCATGCCATCAGCAAATAGTGATAGTTTTACTTCTTCCTTTCCAATCTCTATTCCTTTTATTTCTCTCTCTTGTCTAGTTGCTCTGGCTAATGCTTCCAGAACTATGTTGAATAGGAGTGATGACAGTGGACATCCTTGTTTTGTTCCTGATTTAAAAGTAAAAGCTTTCAGTTTTTTCCATGTAGTATGATGTTGGCTGTTGGTTTGTCATAGATGGCTTTGATCAGATTGAGGTAAAGACCATCCATTCCTATGTTCTGTAGGATTTTTATCATGAATACATGCTGGACTTTGTAGAAAGCTTTTTCTGCAACTATTGAGATGATCATGTGGTTTTTGTCTTTGGTTCTATTGATACGGTGTATAACATTAGTTGATTTGTGAATATTGAACCATTCCTGCATTCCTGGAATGAATCCGAATTGGTCATGGTGTATGATCTTCATGATTTGCTGCATTCTATTTGCTAGTATTTTATTGAGTTTCTTTGCATCTATATTCATTAGGGAGATAGGTCTGTAGTTCTCTTTCTTGGTTGAGTCTTTCTCTGGTTTTGTTATCAGTATAATAATTGCCTCCAGAAATGAATTAGGGAGAATTGCTTCCTTTTCAATTTCATTGAAGTTTCAGGAGTATTGGTATTAAATCTTCTCTGAATCTCTTATAAAATCCTACTGTGAATCCTTCAGGGCCTGGGCTTTTCTTTGTCGATAAGTTTTTATTTTTTTTTATTTTATTTTATTTTTTTTATTTATTTTTTTTTTTTGGCGGTACTGGGGATCGAACTCAGGACCCTGCGCCTGCTAGGCAGGCGCTTATTCCACTGAGCTATATCCCTAGCCCCTGTCGATAAGTTTTTAATCATGTTTTCAAGCTCATTAATTGATATTGGGTTGTTCAAGATTTTTATATCTTATTGACTCAACCTGGGTAATTTGTACATTTCTTTTTTTTTTTTTTTTTTTTTTTTTTTTT
>PVLD010013636.1:0-25069 GCA_004027595.1 Dinomys branickii | reverse complement strand
AGAACCAGCTGTTTGATTCATTTATTTTTCATAGAGTTTTTTCATCTCAACTGCATTAATTTCTGCCCTGATCTTTATAATCTCCTCCCTTCTTTGGGCTTTGGGTTTGACTTGTTCTTTTTCTAAAAGTTTGAGGTGAATCATTGGGCTATTTATTTGTTCTCTTTCTGTTTTCCTATGTGTGAGTTCACTGCTATAAATCTCCCTCTGAGGACTGCTTTCATTGCATCCCACAGATTCCAGTAGGTTGTATCTTCATTTTTCATTTGTTTGTAGGTATTTTTTAGTTTCTTCTTCAATTTCTTCTGTGACCCATTGGTTATTCAGGAGGTTGTTGTCTAATTTCCAAGTGTTTATGGAGTTTTGGAGTTCCTTTTGTCATTAATTTCCAATTTCATTGCACTGTGGTCAGATAATATGCATGGCTAATTTCATTTCTTTTGCATTTAAATGTGTATGCTCTATGGGCTAGAATGTGGTGTATTTTAGAGAAGGTCCCATATGCAGCTGTGAAAAATGTGTATTCTGATGTTGTGGGGTGGAACATTCTGTATACATCTATTAAGTCCATTTGTTCACAGATTTGATTCAGATATGTTATTTATTTGCTGATTTTTTGTCCAGTTGACCTATCTCTTTGTGTCAAAGAGGTGTTAAGGTCCCCTATTACAATACTGTTATTAATTAGTTGGGTTTTCATGTCTGTTAAGATTTATCTTAAATAGTTTCGTGCTCTGATATATGGTACATACATGCTTATGACTGTTATGTCTTCCTCTTGCAGTTTTCCCCTAATAAGTATGTAGTGGCCTTCTTTATCTCTCCCTTTTTTAAAAATTTATTTTACAATAGAAGAATAAAGTGTATTAGCAGACATCCATTTACAAAACAGCATGAAAAGAATACAAACAATAGAGTTACAGACATAGTGATAGGAAATTAACAGTGGTTGTTGTATTACACATTGGTATCTTCAAAGTGGTTTCTCAGAACAAACAGAGACATGCAATATTGATCAAACAAGTAATCATTAACTATTCCTTTCAGTAAAGCAATAGAAAACAGTAGCACACCTGTTAGCTATCCTGTATATATACACATAAACAATTTCCTCTTCTTTCCCTTCTCCTTTCCCACACCCCAGTGGCCCCTTCCTTTTGAGCATTTTCCTTTCATTTCACAATGTCTATCATACTTCTTTATCTCTTTTGATTGTTCTCAGTTTGAAGTTTACATTGTCTGCAAACAGTTACACCTGCTTTTTTCTGAGTTCCTCTTGCATGGACAATTGTTTTCCATCATTTGACTTTCAGTCTATGGATTTCCTTTTGAGTAAAATGTGTTTCCTGTATATAGCATATTGTTGGATTTTGTTTCTTAACCCATTCTGCCAGTCTATTTCTTTTGACTGGTGAATTGAGGTCATTTACATTCATGGTTATAACTGATGTGTGTTGGCTTATAATTGTCACGTTATTGACTTGCTGTTGGTTTCCTACTTTTTCTACCTATTTAATTGCTTCCTCTGCTTGAGGCTTTCTTTCTATTGTTCTTGGAATTGTGGTCATTTTTTTCTCTGTCTAAAATATCTTTTAGTACTCTTTGTAAGGATGGTTTGGCACTGTTGAAGTTCTTCAGTTCCTCTTTGTAGTGGAAAGGTTTTATTTCTCTGTTAAACTTCAAGGAGAGTTTGGTAGAATACATCACTCTTGGCTGCAAGCTGTTTTGTCTTAGGACCTATCATATTTCACTCCAAGCTCTTCTCGATTGGATGGTTTGTGTTGAGAAGTCTGCCATGATTCTGATGAGCTTTCCTTTGTAGGTGATCTGTTTCTTTTCTCTAGCAGCTTTTAATATTCCATTCTTTTGCTGGAGATCTGGGATCTTGATTATTATATGTCTGGGTGTAGTTTTATTATGGTTATGGTTCTATATAGTAGGAGTTCTATATGTCTCATTTACCTGTATATCAGACTGTTCCCATGCTTGTGAATTTTTCTGCTCCTATTTCTGCAAATTTTTTTATGTTGTTTGTGTTGCCTCCTGCTGGTCCATTGACTCCTGTTAGTTTTACATTATTTCTCATTGCCTCATCTTGCAGCTGTGGAATTGATTTTTCCTGATTTCTTGTTGATTTTAAGAAAGCTTTTCTTTCATAATCACTAGCTGCCATGCTGTCTTCAAGATCTGAAATTCTATCTTTGGCTTCATTCTGGCAGTTTTGCCAACTTTCAGTGGCAGTTTTGACTTGGATATCACTTTGAATCTTTCATGTGCTCTAGTTCATTCCTATATTATTCATTTAACATTTCCATCAGTTGCCTATGCTCATCTATTTTTTATATATTTCTTCTTTCGATGTGCTGAGCAATTCTTCCATTATTGTTGTCATTTTATTTTTCGCCTGAGAGATTATTTCTTATCTGATGTCTTCTATGGCCTGATGGAGTTGTTTCTTTACTTCCATTGCAATCATTTCAACAATTTCAGGTGTGTTTTTAAAAGTTCTCCTATGTCGACGTCTCCTGCACTTGTTCTGAGAGGGGTGGAGTTCTGAGATTGCATTTTAGTTCTTCATCTTGTCATGTTTTGCAGAGGCAGAACACTTAGTCTCCCTCTTCTCTGGCAGCTCAGCCAAGGCCGCTACTGTCCCTAGTTTTCCTGGTGGTCAGGCTTGCCCCTCAGTGTCCACTGAGATGTGCTGCTTAAGCTGGTGTCTTCTGGCAGATCCTGAAGCATACCTAGTTCTCCCAGGTCTCAGACATGAACTGTGGTGTCAGCCATTGGCAGACCATCTGATCCAGTGTCCTCTCACAGCTCAGAACATGCATGTGACCCAGAAGCAGGCTGCAATGGTGGTGCAATCACGGGCCAGTGATCTCCAGGCAGTTCAATGTTCAGACAGAGCCCAGACACAAACCACCGGGTAAGCAGTTCATGGAGTACCTGATTCCATGTCTCCAGACAGCTCAGGGCAGGCACAGGAGCCAAATGCAGGCTGCACTGGCAGGGATCACGGAACACCTATTTCTGAGACCTCGAGGAGGTCAGGGCACACATAAAGCCCAGATGCAAATCACAGTGCCGGAAGTTTGTGGACCGCCTACTCTAGTAGCTCCAGCAGTACAGGGCAGGTGCAGGGAGGGCCTAAACATGAACCCCGGTGTTAGCAGTTCGTGGGCCTTCTGAGTCAGAACCTGTCTGCACTGGGCGCATGGTGGGTGGAGACAGAATCTGTAATGGCGGCAGGGTCACGGGTCACCTGCTCCACCCCCAGGAAGTAGACAGGGAATACCTGGTTCTCTGGGTGTTCAGCTGAGAACTGTGATGTCAGCAGATCCCAGACCACCTGATTCTGTGTCTCCAGGCAGCTCAGGGAACACACAGGAGCGAGATGTGGTCTGCACTGGCAGTGATCACAGACCCCCTGTTTCTGTGACCTCCAGGAGGTCAGTGTGCACATTCAGATTGATTTTATAAATGAAAAAAAAGGCTAAGGAAAGCAGAAACAAAAAACAAAGACTGGTTTGCTTGTCTCCAAGTAAGGTGGGGACAGGTAAACAAAACAATTTTATTGATTGCCTAACAGCAGGTAACTTTAGGTTATTGGTTTTTTTAAAGGATTAAAAGAGAAGGAACTTCATTATCATACCAATTAAAACTATGGTGCCTGTGACATTTGGCTGTTACCTCTCCTGATTTCTCAGGTCAGATAGACAGTTTAGTATTAGTTTGGTGAAATGGAACTTTTGAACACCTGATTCCATTTTGAGTTTTAATCTGGTCTCTAGTCCAGAACTGTGATCTCCTATAATTTTTACTTAACATTACTAAAACAGAATGTACAACATTTCATTGTTTTTGTGCTGATTACAAGTTTTTTAAAAATTACTTATATATATTGGGCTCAACAAGATACATTAAAATCAACTTAGTCTGTTTCTTTTCACTTCTTTAATCTGTCTCCAGTGATTTGAAGTTATACGGGTAAAGCTACATGATTTTACAAGCAAAGTTCAAAAGTTGTATATGCTGCACTGTATTTCTAGAGAGCACCAGGATCTTAGTCCAAAGTTGTTAAGAATGTGAAAATGCTCATGACAAAATTCCTGCAGAAAGTTATGTAACTTCTCCATGAATCTAGAACTCCACAGTCTTGCATTATCAAGACTACTAGGTACTACTTTCAAACATGATGCGGATGGTATAAAGACACATTTAGTGAACTGAGAAAGACACACTAACATGCGTGTGTTCTTAACTTTTGATGATTATGATAAAATGATATTATAGAAAAAGAAAGACTTTTTCTCTGTGCTTCTAAGTTTAATAGCTGAGTTCATGAGATAAATTGACAACAGACAAATTTAATAAGAGAGTACCTCAAAACATGAAGGCTCATGTGCCTGATTTGTTATGGCTGTCTCTAGAGACCCCCTACAAAGCTTCATACAGTGATAGGTGGGGATTTTCAGAGGGGACTGGATCTAGAGTGTGTGATGCTGGGATTGATTCACGGTGCAGTGCTATGTTCAAGGGCACTAGGATTAAGGGTGTAAGTACTACCCACCCTAAGTAGCCTGGATGAGGTAAAAGGGGCGAAAAGACACTGTTACGGTCCTGTGTTGCTTTTTCTACCTTCTATGTGCTATGAGCTATTTCTCCTCTGCAATGCCTGTCTGCCATCCGTGCTGCCTGGGAGTCAGCTGATTACGGACTGAAACCTCTACAACCTGAGCCAAATAAACCTTTCCCTCTTTAACGCTGGATGTCAAGTATTTTGTCTCAGCAATGTTTTAGGGTATTTCCTTTTTTACCTTTGTATATCTCATAGATGTAATGATAAATATTGAATGAGTATGCCTTTTTCCTGTTAATTTGTCTGCTGTCAAATTATCTCATATGCTCAGCTATTAAACTTAGAAGCATAGAGAGAAAGTAACTAAGACATGATTAATAGGGGAAATAGAAGGAGATATAAACTCTTAGGGGAAATATGACTTTTAAGAGAAAAACGAATGAGCCCTCAGAAAAACAAATGGGAAAGAATAATAATGTATGATAAAAGTTTTCTGTTGTGTGGTGTCTACACTTAGCATCCTCTCCAGTAATAGGAGTTGATCCCTGCTTAATAAAAGTCCCTGTTGGGGATGAGGACAATTAAGGGTTTTTTTTAACCATCTGTCTTTAAGCAGATGGCGAAGTTCAGAGAAAGCTTCTCTCTGTGCTTGTTGTTAAGTACCTTCTGCTCAAAATAATCAATATATCAAAAAGTGTCACATTTTGAGGTGGCATATCCTGGTCTCTGACAATACAAAGAGAAAAATGCATAAGAAAACAAAAGATCTGGGCCTTAAAATTAGGAAATAATGATAAATCAAATATACATTAATGCATTGTACATGCACTTGTTAGTTTCCTGCTGTGTCAGACCCTGGAGGGATATCGAAGTACTGGGATGTCATCCTTGTTCCCAAAGGTCATAGTCTAGTGTTGAAGACAGAGGGATAAACAAATAATTACACTGCAGGGTAAATAAGCACAGGGTAGAGCTATGGCCCAGAGGTACGCTGGAAGCAAGCTCAGTAGCAGTAATGTATTTCAGTCATAAAGAAATCCTAGGACATTTTAATTATGTTTCCTTGAGCTTTAGAAAGATATATTTAAGCAGCCATTAATATGACATTTAACTGCTATGTGTCAACCACCGTTCTAAACATTCTACAATTATTAATCAAGTTAATCCAATGAGGTAGTATTGTTATCATCCCCATTTTGTAGACTGCAAAACTGAATCTCTAAGAGGCTAATAAAAAGTATTATTCAGACAACAGGATATAAAATAGGCTTTCTGGGTCCAGGTTCATGCTTTTACTACTGTGTATGCTGCCATAAGAGCTTGAGTTTTAACCAAATATTTTTCTAGGGACATATTTCTTGAGCTACATTACACATACAGATCCCTGAAGCTTATGTGGCGGTCTAGGAACCACACTCAAGTTTCAAGTCCAGTGTCTACTGTAGTTCTTGCTTCTTGTTTAGATATAATGTACTCATTCATAGACTTTTTTTTCCTCACTGCATATCTTCTTCTGTGCTTGTGGAGCAATCACGTAGAATTCACGTTCTTGTAAGCACCATGAGTACTTGTGACTTTCAGCAGTAACCTCTATGTCCACATATCTCTGTGCTAACTGTGTGAATGGGTAAAGCAGATTGAAGGGAGGATTATCCAGGGTCAGAGAAAATGGCTGACAGGAAGTTGAGGGATTGAGGGCAGATCAGGAAATCAAGAAGAAAGAAGGAATTCTTGGAACAGATACACTCATGCCTCTTAAGAAACTCTACATCTTCTTCTGGGTCACAAAACAGTTAAACATGAAAACTACAAGTTTCTTAGTCTACTGAAAATGATTATTACTAGTAATATTTATGAGGTCAACGGGAATATGCCTGGATCATCACTGGTGTATTCATCTCCCCATTTGCAATACTGATTCTCCCTTGACTCACAGAACGGCTTTGTCACAGTGCCTCACTTGTTTTACAAATTGTGGTGCTTTTCTACAGTATCTTTATCTCACCTTTTAACTAGGTAGTTTCTCTTTTTCTGGAGTAATACAAGATTTATCCACAGTTATTAAATCCAAAACTTCTATAGTCACTGCAAAGAGAAGTCATTTCTTTTGGGAATTTTATGGATCACTCTCTCTAAAAACCCAGTATATGCTGTTGAGTTATTTCACAGTTATAGACAATTCCAAAACTTTACATTAAAGAACATACTCCCAGCTCAAAGAAACATGATATTTTAAAGGTTTGCCTTATCTTTCTGCAAAATGCTTTGTGATATTAGTAGCTAAGATTTTCAGAGTGTTCTCTCAGAGGCAATCATCATGGTAGGCACTTTGCATATACTAACTTCCGTATTCCTGAGCACCTGCAAGACCAAGGTTCTCTGATTATTTGACCCTCTAAAACACCTGATCATTCCTAGTCCTCTAAGTAGGAATATGTGTTCTTGACTCCCAATTACAGCTTTCTTTATTGTCCAATTTTTGGATGTATAAATGGAAATACAGAAAGATGAAGCAAATTGCCAATCATCACACAGCTAGTTAACTTGAACATCAGGGTGTAAAACAGGAAATGGGATCCAGAGCCAGCTCTCAACTATTATGTTTTCCTGCCTCTCAAAAGTGAACTGTGACAGGTAACCAGAAAATAACCCTTATCAAAAGGAGAAAATATGACCTCACTGCTTTAAACACAATAAAACAGAATCACCCAAAAGTTTTACTAATCAGCAGCAGAAAATGAGCCCATTTTCTTGTCAAGCCCAGTAAGAGTAAAGCAGCACATCTTGGTTGCAGCCTCCGTCCTTATGAAGAGAGCTGTGAGGAGGACTGGGGTCTGAACCAGAAAACTGGATGAAGTGTCCATGGCTGAGGAGCAGCTCCATAGGAACTGGAAGCGGGTAGTTTTGAGGGTCTACTAAGAGTCAGCTGTTAAGCAATAGGAATTGGAGAGTGTGTTGTCAGTTTTCTACTAGTATGACAAAATACCTCAGAAAATCAACATATAAGAAGGAAAGATTTGTTTTGGATTACTGTTTCAGACATTTCAGTACATTGCTTGCTTTTGGGCCTGTGGCAACAAAGTACATGATGGTAGATGACATTGGTAACACAAACTGCTCATCTCATGGTGGTCTGGAAATAGAGAGGAAGGCTCTGGGGTCCTGATACCCTCTTCCAAGGCATACTCCCAGTGACCCAATTTCCCTTACAAGGTCCTGCCTTGTAAAGATTCTACCACCTCCCAACAGTGACACTTTGGGAACCAGGCCTTCAAAACGGAGCTTCCAGGGACATTCTAGGTTCAGACTCAACAGAAAGTTTAGTCAATGAATAAATGTGCCAAGATATAACCTGCATATAAATCTCTCTCTCGTTCTCTCTCTCTCTCTCTCTCTCTCTCTCTCTGTTTCTATCTCTATCTCTATTTCCCTATCTCTGTCTATCTCTGTCTCTACCTCTCTCTCTCTCCCTAACAAACTTGTTTGAGTTCCCACGTCTTGCCATGCTAGTACACAACAGACTGGGTGAGGGAAAAGCCTTGTCCAGTCCTAAAGTCATGATTCTTGATACAAACTATCTTCTCTATATACCTAAATTACAAAAATCTGTCAGTCAAATTATACCAATATGCAAAAAAGATACAGTGACATTTCCTTCCACCAAGCACTACCTCTTAGTCAAGTTTTCTGCAAATCCCCGGTGATTTTCCTTCCTAGCTGTACCATGTGTGACTCTTCAGAGTCTCCAAGATGGTGTCCTCTTGTTAGCTATAATACCAATATTTGTGACATGTGTGGATTTGGGTGGCCATTAACCAGGAACTGGATGCTTTTAGAGTGAAGGGATGTCAATCCCAATTCTGCCTGCAGAACTGTGAAATCAGAATGTAAGGTCACCTTCTTCCTTGGCCAAGTCCATCATTAAAGACTCTCTTTCTTTCTCTCTCCCTCACCCTCCATCTCATTTTTGTCCTTTTCTTCCCTCACTTCCCCTCCAGATTCTCATAAAATCTCCCTTTCAGAAATGAGCTTAAGGGGCTGGGGAGATAGCTCAGTGGAATAAGTGCCTGCCTGGCAAGCACAGGGTCCTGAGTTTGATCCCTAGTACCGCAAAAAAAAAAAAAAAAAGAAAAAGAAATGAGCTTAAGACAGAGCAACCTGCTGAAGGTGGTCCCTGCATGGTACCCTGCGCTGCTGTCCCCTTCTTGGGCACTTTTAACTGTGACTTCGTCAGAATGTGCAGCAGCACCCACTCTGACCCTTATAGGACTCGGTTGTCAAAATCTACTCCATCTTTCCCTTCTGTTCTCCTGGCACTACTGCCGCTGTGGGAGGTGAGTATCCTCCTCCCCACACCAGCCTGAGTGTGTGTGTGTATATGTGGTACATACACATGTGTGAACCTGTGCATGTGTCTCTGTGGTCTGTGTGTATATGTGCTATGCACCTATGTCTGTGACTTGTAAGATATATATATATATATATATATATATGTATTTGTGTGTGTGTGTGTATATATATCTATGTCTGAGTATAGTATGTATATGTGAATATATGCATATGCATGCCTATGTATATGTGTATGCTTGCATGTGGTACATGCGTTTCTATAGTATGTGTGTGTGCATGTGTGTGTGTCTATGTCTATGTGTATGGACTATTCCTAGCCCCAGAGTATCAGAAATTGGAAAGGACTCGGGCCATACTTTCATAATGATGCACTGCTTTCTATTTTATAAAGCATGTTTTCCTGGTTTAATGATTATCACTTTGTGGCATTCTTTTCAGTAATACATTTAGAAGTTTGTAATACTTCACTTAAAATGTTATTACCTCACTGCCTTCCCCTAACTCAGAGATAGAATCTTTTTTTTTTAATTGAATATCAGGATAAGTTTCGTTGACATTTCTTACCCAATATATCCAAGCTTGTCCCTCTCTTGAGAAGCATATTTTTATAATCTGTCAACTACCACAGACAGAAATAAGTCAGATTGTTTTTAAATAGGTGGAATTAAGGAAACTACATCCATCAACTGGGTTCCTCATTAAAATAATGCTGCTTTTCATTTCTTGTTATTCTCCTATCTTTTCAAGTAAATGTCCTTTAGCTTGTTCTCAGAGAGCATGAAAAGAAGACTATTCCCTTAAACTAAAAATAAAATTTCTCATTACCTTAATAGCAATCATTTCTGGATCCTAAACTCAGGGGAAACCCACATGGAAAGCAGCTGCTACAGTTTTCTAATGATCTGGAGAAGCCATATGTCTTTTTAACTGTTTAGATGTTCAGGACAGATGAGCACAAAAATGAATTTTCTCCTTTTCTTCAACTCATCCAAACTGAATTGGCAACAAATACCAAATCCATTTTTCAGAGCTATTACAGAATACATACACAGTATTATCAAAGGCAGTCTAGACTGCTATTAAAGAAATATTCCTATCATGTGGTTCTTATCAAGAAAATTAAATAGGACTGGTAACTGGTGGCTAATATTCTAATATTCTCTTACAAGCCAGCTTTTAAATGGGTCACATTGTTCTCCATTTCAATGGAAACTGAAAATAGATGTTGTATCATTCATGTTTGTGAAAAATAGCACATCATCTGGAACTGACTGGGGAGGGGGTGATCTATTTCTTTGTAAATTAAGACTCTGCCAGAGCCATCAAGTAAATTTTTAAGTCTAATAAGGGCTTTGTAGCTCATCTGTTTCAAGCACGTTGGTTTTGATCTGAAGAAGGAACATCCAGAAACACAAATGGGCCAAAATAAAATAACTACTCAGTATCAGAGTTATAAGTTCAACAGTTAAAATTTTCTTTCAAGTTATATACTTCATAGCATTTTTCTCTGAATAAAGTTCATGTACAGAACAAAGAGTAGCGTTAACTGTTTTTGTAATTAATCTCCTTTAAGATTTTCTAGGTTCTTTTACCTTTAGTGAATCTCAGGGAAAAAATGAAACAGAAAAGCAAACCAGAGAAAAAACCATCCCCCCAAATTCTGCCTCACTTTCAGTAAAACTGGCCTGGACATGGCAGGGTCCAAGAGCAGGGCCGTCACCGAAGAGCAGGCTGGGTGTCTTCCCCACTCCCACAGAGGTCCAACAGGACAGGCTTAGAGACCTCAGCTGTGACCATTTCAGTCTGCTCAAAGTAGACTGAAGATGTAAAGAGACAAGAGGTTTGAAGAGCCTGTCCTCTTTGGGCTCAAAACAGCTGACACTCATCTCATGGATTGACTTGACAAATCTGGAGACACGTCAAGGCCACTCAGTCAGAAGCCAGCCTGCAAGAGTGACTTTGAACAAGGTCAGATTCTCCAGGGTCAGATTGTCTTTGACCTCCAGGCCACCCACCATGTCCTAAATAGATTACAGGTTGTATTTCATGTACTGCAGGCTTGAGGAGGGCTGAAAGGGAAAGTGTTGAGTCCAGAATGCACTAAATCAAGTTCTGATTTAGAACCACCTTTTTCCTATCTCCTGCTTGCTGCTGGGAGCCATTCTGAGAAACAAGAAAACGAACAGCTGGAAGGCTAAGCAGTGAGGGCTCTCTCTCTCTCTCTGAGCATCTGTTCTCCTACATCTCAGCTCAAGGACATACAGGGAAGCTAGGGGCCTGCTAAATTAGTAGCTAGTGGCAGTCCCTTGATAAATTAAAAAGAAATGAATTAATATCATTTCTCTGTGAGGTGAGGCTGGAAGCACCTCTGTGGCAGAGTTAGCTTAGGATGACCCAGTTATGATTTTAATGGAGGACTGAGTAGGATGGCATTCCCGCAAGAATTCTTAAAATTAGAAGACAGTATAGTAATGGTAACCCACATATAAACAAGGGCTAACACTCATCAAGCACGTATCTCTCTTGCAGACATTGTGCTCAGCTATTTACAAACATGATCTCATTTAACCTTGATTATTATCTTCATTTTAAAAATTGTGAAACAGAAGCTTGCAGAAACGAAGTAACTTACCAGGTGTGACACAGCTGGGAAATAGCAGAGTCAGGTTTTGAATCTATGAAGTCTGCACACAGGACCCACTTTTAACTGCTATTTTAGAACTAGGATAAGAAAGACATTTATCAAGTTATGCTATGGTGAAGGGCTTATGATATGCACAAGATCATTTGAAGACCAGGTCGAAAGATGTTATAATGGTCCTAACATCCTAAAGGCTCTTTTTATCTTTTGGCTCACAAAAATTGGCTGAGACTCAGATAGATAAAAAACAAGAAAGACTTCACAAGAAGGCTGGTACTGTCAAGGAGATTACCAAAGAAAGATGCAAATACAATACTCTTGTGTTTTATCATTATCAGAGATAGCCTCAAGTAAATTGCTCCTTCCCCAAATGACCCAAATTCCATGTAAGTCAGGCAAACCAAACAAATTCAACAGCCAGCTCTCACTGCTTTACATCCTCTTTGTTCTGGTCTTAGAAAATTCAAGGTGTGATTAAGAAGGAATAGGAAAGGGAAGTCTGCAAGGCATTCCTTTCAGAATTCAAAACATACGGGTGCAAGGGCCTGTTTGTATTTCCAACTTCTCACCAGAGTGAACAGTCTGGATCTTTAACTTCTAAGAAAGTTCTGAAGAAAGGAAGCGTTTAGGAAAATCGTAGACACATGTTAGAAACAAGTAGCAGCCTTATATTAAAATGAATCAAATTTTAACTGAGAAAAAATCACCCATTTTATTTAAGTGAAAAGGCCTATTTTTGAGAAGGGTAAGTTTTTCCTTCTATTCATGTCACTTGTGTGTTTGTTTAACCTTGGGTTTGCACATCTGAGAAGCCCTAAGATTTAGGGTCACTTCAAGTAAACAGGCTTTACAAGCAGGTAACAGGGGTTCCCTGTATTGGAGAATGTGGGACTCGCCACACACAGGGCATTCACTCAAAACATTCCAACTTCCTTTTTCCTCTGCAGAATAACTCTCTTTAGTTTGTGTAACAGTGTTTGGACTAAAACATTTTGCCAGCACTTGTACCAAATCTGACAGTTTTATTATAAATTACAAAATTAGAAAACCACAGGTACAGACTTGAGAGGTTCATAACTTATTTAGTTTAACATTTGATCATTTTCAGTTTCCTACAGTCCCTTCGAGTTACACGTTGAAATAGAAGTATAGAAATAGAAACATGCAGGGTTAAAGGTACTTTCCAGTGATCCTTTTGTCAAAGGGAAAGTTTCAACTTTGGAAATGTAACTCACTGGTGATCTGTACAGCATTTCTTAAGATATTAATAACAGTGCCTGAGCTATGCTTTAGAAGAACTGAACTGAGCTTAGTCAACATCAATAATAATAGTATTGTATTCTAAAAGTGTTTGACAGATTGAAAATATTTATTGGATCTGGGTATGGTGGTACACACTATAATCCTAGCACTCAGGAGGCTGAGGCAGGATGATCTCTGCAAATTCAAGGCTGGCCTAAACTACATAGATCCTGTCCCCAAAAACATATATGTAGTTTGATCTAAATGAAAAACATTTATTCATTTTAACATCCAAATTGCATAGAGATAAAACAACAACTGTGTTTTCCTAAATCCATTCTGTGAGTCAAGCTGTCTTCAAAGGATTGAGTGCTGGATATAGCGGCTCTTAGGAAATTTCTGGATCGGCTACCTCTCCCAGTGTATAGTCTGATTGGGTACTCATAGGCAAAGGTGAGGAAAAAGAAATTAAGCGCACAGTGATTGGTGTTTGTGTTAACTATAGCTTTCCTGGAACTTGAAAGATATTATGTTAAATGAAAAAAATCCAGCACCAGAAAAGTATGGCATGACCTCAACTATATGTGAAATCAAAAAACATGTAATTTGTAGAAGCAGAAAGTAGCATGATGGCTATCAGAGGTTAGAGGGTGAAGAAATAGGGAGATGTTGGTCAAAGGGTACAAAGTTTCAATGATAAGATCAGGTTAGAGTTTAGTCACTATAATAACTATTTGAGATAGCCTGCATATTAGGAGGTCTTGGTTACTTTTCTCTCGTTGCTGAGACAATATACCCGACACCCAGAATTAAAGAAGGAAAGATTTATTTAGCTCACAGTTTGTGGAAGTTTCAGTCCATACTCAGCTGGCTTCAAGGCAAGTGGCACATGGCACAGGGCGACCGTTCATGGTGGTGGAAGACAGCAAAAGCATCAAGGGCAAAAGGGAGGAGGGACAGCAAGCAGCCTCTTTCTTTCCCCTATATATGCAAGCTATCCCCCCAGGGCGGGTGTAGCACTCACACCCATGGATCAATCATAAACTCTAGAAGCCTACCTCATGGCTGCATGAGGCTTTGAGGGGACGTCCCGAACCAAACCATAACAAAGGAGAAAAGGTTTCTTTTTACTTATTCTAGAAATTTTATCCACAGGTGCTTCGCCCTGTTGCTTTGGGCCTGGGATGGGAATGGAGCACGTGGCAGAGGAGGCCTGTTCAGCTCCTGGCCTGAAAAGAGAGAAAAGGAAAGAGGAAGTAAAGAGAGGAAAGGGGAGGGAGGAGAATCTCAGGAGCCCCTTCACGAGCATGCTTACATGACCTAACTTTCTCCCAGGAGCTCACACCTCCTAAAGATCCCACCTCCTCCCACTGATGCCACAAACTTGGGACCAGATCAGCACACAGACCTCCAGGAGATGTTCAAGATCCAAAGCATACCAAGGATCAGTTCTGAGACCTAAGGCATGAGATGAGGACTATAGCTAATAAAAATACATCACAGACTTGAAATTTGCTAAGAAAGTAGTTTTACATAGTCAATGTATTAACTAGCTTAATCGTGGTCATCATAATACACACAAATATCCAAACATCATGCTGTGCCCATTAAATAGATATGGATTTTATTTGTCAAAAACAGTTAATTAAATTTGGGGGGGAAAGGTGGGGAGTAATCCAGGAAGCAGAGGCTGGGTGCATTGCAGAGAAAAAGAAAACTCACACAAAAGAGAGAATTCCAGAGAGAAGAGGAGATAGTCCTTTCTTAGCTGGCAATCTAGAGGAGATACATGGATGTTAATAAGCTTTGTTAAAACAGCCAATTGTGATGAGTTCTGTGCTATGCGTGAATCTAGCAAAGAGAGACCAACCACAGTTATGAGGATCAGAGAAGTGATACTTAAAATAGATCCTAAAGATCTGGTAAGAAGGCAAGAATGACAAAGGCAGATTTCTAGCAGAGCTGCTACTTGGAAGAAGCAATGGATACTTAGTGAACAGCAGGCCCCCTAATCAGAAAGCAAAAAGTGTGCTGAGAAGCCCAGTTGGTAAGGTACAGCCTTCCAAAGGGTATGAGTTAGAACCCCAGAACACGTGATACCAAATCTCTCCTGAAGCAACAGGTGTTGTTTTGAGACATACAGTTCAGGCTGGCCTTGAACTCACTATGCAACACAGGCTGGCCTCAAACTCCCACTGATCCTCCTGCTTCAGCTTCCTAAGTGCTGGGATTACAGGCATACACAACCACATCTGACCAGCTAGATGTTCTTAATGTGACTTAGGTTCATTTTAAATGATTAATTTAAGATGAGAAGAGTTTGCTATTGATTTTTGTTCTTACAATTAAAGGTCTCCCAAAGATACAGTCAGTGTCTAGAAAATGCCAGAAGCAGTTCCTCTTCTCCTCCGTGGTCTGTTTACCACTGAGTGATGTATTAGCATTCAGAAGTCCCAGTGGGGTAAAGAAAGGTGCACTGTTCTTCCTCCATTACTTACAATATTACAAGGCAGTTGTTTGCTACCATAGGACATGAAGAGGCCTTTCCACATGGCGCCATCCCACACTCCAGAGGTCTATAAACAATGCTGTCGGTCTTGGGCAATCATATAGGGACTACAGGGACTTGAGTTACTTTAATACAGTTCAAACTTCAAGGTAAGGTAAAGAGATTTACAAATCCTAATATGTCAAGCCAAGTTTATAACAAGTAAGTGGGCTTTGTCTGGATACTAAGACTGCCCTCATCCCTTAATTGGTTCAAGGATTGCTTTCCCAGTTGAAATTACTCTGTTGCCAAGAATAGATTGTTCAGGGCTTGACTTTTACACATTCATCATCTCAACAGGTTGTAGACATTAAAAATATATATTCTTATGTTTATTGTTTTTTAAACAACCAATGGCTTCTATGTGAGATAATTTTATTTTTTTCTCCTCAAACACATTGGTCTTTTAAAGTACATCCTATAAGACTGTAACCCATTTTATGAGATATTATAAAGTGGTAAGAGGCCATATTAACACTTCTTAAGTTTTCCTGCAATAATGAGTTACATCTGACTTTAAAAATGGAGGATGTGGAATTTTAAAGAGCATCAACTTCGCACCCAAAGCACTTTCCATGAGCCCTCTGCTCTTTATTTTTCTTACGCAAAATTTCTATGATGCTTTTTGGAACTATTAAAACTGGCCTCTTCCATCAGTGTCAACTTATGAACTGTCTAAAGAAAACCAAAATAATTTCAAGCCAAACCATATTTCTACTCTAACAAAAACTCTATTTACACAGCTCAACAAGTAAAAGTTTTCCCCAAGCACTGTGAGTACGGTCATTATGTTTGCAAAGTGAGTAATCTTTCAGCTTGTTCAAGAATTTATTCTAAGAGCAATGTAAGGCCAAACCTCCCTTATAGAATCTTTAATAGTCTCTCAAGTATAACTTCAGAAATTAAATAAGAAATGAATAATAGTACATTTATTTATTACAGTCAGAGTCTAGAGAGAGTGCACGGCACACCATGCAACAGGCCAGATGGGAAGTCATGAGAGAATGTCTCAACCCAGCAGGAAGGAGGCGGAAAGGGTCAGAGCCAGGGGCAAGCACCTTTACTGGGGTCCCGGTGGAGGACACAAGCAAAGGTCATGAGGGGATTTTACTGCTGCGTGTGGATGTCACTTGGTCACAGTCAGAGAAGATCAAGAAGCAGAACTTGCGGCAGGAACCAGCCTTATCACACTAGTGCAGCTGCTCTGTGGGGTGAGGTGCTCAGAGCATACGTGTGGGGATGTTGAGGCAACAGGAAAATATTACATTCTTAAAACTTGCAATTCAGTTTCCTGTGGCATAATGGGAGCCAGTAACAGAGCAGGTTCGTGGAGGAGTATGAGGAAGTTCACCAGGTTGGAGCACACACCTAGAAATGACCGGGGCTCTCACATATTCCTCCTCCAGTGAAAGTTTAGGTGGTGGCAGTAGAAGTCAATGGAGGTGCAGACAATTGGGGCCCTGTGGAGCTGCTGCCCCCACTACACCATGGGTTCATCACTCCAGCACTCAGGCGATGCTATGATTTGCTCCTGCCAAAACTCACCTTAAACTGGGATTCCCAACATAGTAGTATCAAGAACCCGTGATGTCCTTAGGTGGGTAGACAGGTCTTGGAGGCTTTAAAGGTCATGATGTTTTTCTGGTAAGAGTAGTTGAGTTATCTAGACAGTGCATTATTACAAAGTGAGTCCAGCCTCCCTGGCTGTTTCTCTTGCTTCTCTCTTGCCATGTGATCTTACAACTCATGCCCACTTGCCCATCTACTGAAGCTGAGGAGATGTCAGCACTTGTTCTTAGACCATGAGAACTGGGAGCTGACCTCCTTCTTTCATAAAATACCTCAGGAATTTTGCAGTAGTAGCTCAAAATGGACTACGATTGAGCGATTAAGGGTAGAAACTGGCTGATATCACCTGCCTGTGTCATTCTTAGTGCTCTTCTAGGAATACTGCCCCATGGGTGCAAACAGGTGGCACATGGATCTTCACATTCAAGCCCATTCTGTGGTACAGTTTGGATTTTAGATGTCCCCCAAAAGGGGGGTGCTTATTAAGTTAAGAGCTTACTCCCCCAAAGTAGGGGTCTTAGTGGCAGTAGAAACTTTCAGAGATGAGAGTCTACGGGGAGGTCTTCAGGTCTTTGGGGTATGCTTGTGAAGGGGAAAGTGGAACTCCAGTTCCTTCCTCTCCCTCTCTCTTCATGGTTATGAGGTGAGCAGCTTTGCCCTACCACACTCTCCAGCATGACGTACTGCCTCACCACAGGCTCAAAAGCAATGGGACCAAACCTCCAAAACTTCAGCCAAAATAAACCTTTTCTCTTTTTAAGTTGACTGTGTGGGGCATTTGTCACAGTGACAAAAAGCTTACTGACACACTTCATGTGTCCATCCACATGCATCTACATTCTTCCAATCCTTTTCTTCCTAGGCCACTAACCAGCCAGCCAAGCCACCCACCACTTCCCATGATTCTCATTATTTTTTAACCGTGAACTACTTCTCCTTCATTATAAAGTAGGTAACCAAAAGTACTGCTTAAATATTAGCCAATTAAAAAGATATTTTAACCACACTCTTCCAAGGCAATCTCTGAATAAAGCTACTTGTTCATCCACTTGGTTTGCACACACACACACCAAGCCTACTTTCCACAGTACAAGCTTGGGTTTTTTCTACCTTCTGTAGGATCCTCATGTTGCTGCCATCATAAACAACAGAAGGACTGCATGGTAGCTGTGGATGCCTGGGCTCAGGGTGGACTGCTGGTTTATTTCATTTGCTTCTGCCCACTTGTGCCATGCATCTTCTGGTGGAACACTGCCAGGTCAACCTGACCTCTGGGTGTACCTAGCCAATAATGGACAGATCCAGCTACATGGTCACTTGGTTCTTCCATACTCAGTCACTGTGTCTCTACTAGAAGCTGTAATTCACCAGGAGATGTTCAAAAGTCACATAATTATACACTATTGATAAAGGGCTTTCTTTGTGATTCTCACTGAGACTTGCCACAAATGCACACAGCATCTTTTCCCACCATTGATTTTTCCAATACTTGCTGCAGAGACTTTTGCTATTCCTGCCTCATAGAAAGTCTGCAGGCAGACTTTGCCCCACTTAGTTCTAGAGCTGTAACAGTATTCCTAGCTGTGGAATGTAGTGCTTCCAAACCCAAAGAGACAGAGCAGGGCTTGGGATCCCTCTTTGTGCTAGAAAGAGAAGAAAATAATACTCTGGAGAATATATGCTGGCATTTCTCTCACCACTTAACCCCTAAAATGTTTACACATCTGTCAATCACTCAGTGTACTATATCCCCCAAAGTACCTGCAGAATTTCTCTATATTGCATTGCGGGACAGGGAAAATCCACAAATTCTTGTATTTCCTCCATTCCAATGATGATGAAACAGTGGAGAATATAAGAATACATTTGAAAACATAGAAATGCAAATTTTCAGACTCTGTGTCTTAGTTACTTTTCTCATTGCTGAGACAAATTCCTCAACACCTAAAGTTTAAGGGGGGAAGTTTATTTAGCTCACAGTACATAGAGGTTTCAGCCCATTATTGGCTAACTCCAAGGCAAGGTGTTATGGCATCACAGAGCAAAATCAGTTCATGGCTGGCAGAAGGTAGCAAAGTAAGCAAGAGACAAGAGAAGCGTCTTTCTGTCTCTTAAATTGTATCCAGGCTACTGGGACTATGGCAGCACCAAACCAATTGGTGGACTGCTTCAGTAATCATCACTCTTAATCCTGGCATTGCACCGTCAATCAGTCACACACACTCCCAATCCATGCACCTCTCAAGAAGCCCCAACTATGACTGCATGAGGCTTTTGGGGGACATCCAGACACAGGCCCTAACACCTTACAGTAGAGATTCTGGTTGTCACTGTGAACTGGTTCAGATCTACATTATAAAAATTTTACATAACATTCCTTTCCTTTCTTACTAAATGAGAGTGTATGCTTTCTCCAGAAATTTTATCACATACTTTCCCTAATCCTTTTACAGAGCTAAAAGATACTGCTTTAGTCCCTCAAGAACTGGCATTCAATCAGCACTTAGTTTTTTTTTCCCTAAACACAGCATGTCTTTTTCGCTGGACATTTTAAAGAAAATTCCCTATTAAGTTTCCCTCTATTTCAATGGGCAACCTCTTTTGGTAACTAATTATTAATTTACCTGACCTGTCCCATTCTTTAAGGCTATGGGTTAAGTCTACTGCTTTCTAATACAATACAGCATGATTGAGAGGTATAGTTCACCTTTGCTACTTGAAATCTCACAAAGGTGAATTTACTTCAACCCAAACAAAGACAAAGGTAACTATCTCCATTGTCATTGTTAGTGAAGTTGGTGGTGTTGGTTAATGCCCTTTCTAAATGCTATGAGCCATTTTAAAAAATAGCAGAATGCCAACATATCAATAGAATTTCTAAAGATGACTACTACCTGAATTTGGAGAGAATGAATCTAAGAAATTAAGGCGTTACAGCAACAGTTGGTAAAATTTGAGAAATTAAATAAGTTCTTCAGAAAGAGACTAAGAAACTAGAAACTTCTGACCGGAATCATTGTCTTATTCTGTGACATTTATTATCTTGCCTGAATTTTAGATACTAAACTATCCAGTTGAATCCAACAAAATCTAGAAGCCACACCCTCTCTTGTGGCACTGAGTTATTTCCTACATAGACCCCCAAAAAACACAAAATCTTTGTCTGCAGGAAGGGAAGCTCCTGGTACATTAACCTACAATAAACTTATTAAAAATTAGTAGCAAATAAAATGAAAACATATGAAGACTTTTATGGCCTGTGATTAGATGTCCCCCCAAACCCTCATATAGTCATAGGTAGGGGTTTTCAGAGGTGGCTGGATCTGGACTGTGTGATGCTGGGATCAAGGGTGTGTGATTACTAAATCAGTGCACTGATTGCTTTGTCACTGCCCTAATCCCAGTAGCCTAGATAGAATATGTAAATAGCAGAAAGAAGTTGTTAAGGTCTCTTGCTTGCTCTCACTTGCCTGCTTCTCATGGACTATTTCTCCTCTGCCATGCCACCCTGCCTTGGAGCCAGCTGACTACGGACTAAAACCTTTACAAACTGTGAAACAAATAAACCTTCCCTCTTTAACTTTGGATTTCTGGTATTTTGTCTCAGCAACAAGAGAACTGACTAAGACAGAATTTGATACCAGAAAAATGGGGTCGTTGCTCTGACTGTAACTGACCATATGATTCAGGAGCCTTTGGAACTGGCTTATGAGAAGAATTTGAAAAGGTCTGGAGATGCCAGCTGAAAGAGTAGCCCTGGAAAGCCTTAGGCCATACTTGATGGTATATTCTGGTCAGCGCTCAGACCTGAAGCTAATAGAAATGCTGGTAAAAACCAGGCTCAGGTTTCTGCTGGCAAGGACTGCACTGGATGTTGGACTCCAGATGACATATTTTATGGCTTAGCAGAAAGTTTGTCTGCATTTTGCTCACATCCAGGGACTTCACCTGAGACCGAGATTAAAGACAGTGCACTAATTAACCTTGCAGAAGAAATTTCAAGGTAGTCTAAAGTTGAGGCATTGGCATGGTTACTTTGAGGAAAACTGCAAGGATCAGCCCAAGAGAGAAGCTGTGGAAGTCAGAGCCATCAGAACTGGGCAGACTCACCCAACCCTTTGGAGTTCATACCTAGCTGCAGATTGCCTATGATGCTGAACGTGGAACTACAGGAATTAATGTTTGCCCTGCTGGATTTTGGACTTTCTTTATTCACATTCCTTTCTATCCTACTCTTTGTACCTTTTAGAATGGAAATGTTTAACTCTCTTGTCATTTATACAGGGGCTCACAGATAAATTTGCATTAAATCTCAGAGGAGACTTTGGGCTTGGACTTTTCAGTGACGCTGAATTTGGCAACTCTTGGAGATGGACTAAGTGCCTTTGGCATAAAAAATGTGCATGAGTCTTTCAGGAGCCAAAGTAGAATGCTATAGCTTGTGATCAGATGTCCTCCCAAAGCCTCACGTGGTCATAGATGGGGCTTTTTCAGAGGGGGTTTTATCTGGCATGTGTGATTGATTTACGGTGTAGGGTAGGATTCATGGTACTAGGGTTAAGAGTGTGCATGCTGTCCACCCGAAGGGCAGGCAGCCTAGACACGGTGTGAGGAACAGAAAGAGGTTTGCTGTAGTTACTCGTAGTTGGCCACTTGCTTGCTTTTGCTGTCTTCTGCCTGTGTGAACTGTTTCTTCTCTGTAGTGTCCCTCAGCCCTGCTTCCCTGCCTAGAGCCAGCCTGCTATCTACTGAAATCTCTGCAAACTGTGAGCCAAATAAATTTTTCCTCCTTTAGCTTTGTGTGTCAGCTATCTGTCTCAGTTACAAGAAAAGTAACTGTGACAGGCCTTTTCTTTACAATATATACTGGTTGCTCTTCTGAAAGAACAAATAATTTATTTTGAATTATTTTTGACAGTTTACTCATCTAAGAAAAATTAAAAACAAAACATATGAAATGCTTCCTGGGAGGCTAAAAATGTATGCTGTGTATTACCAAAAGGATAAAGTACAATTTTACTTTTAATACAAAAACAAAGTAAGTTTAGAAATATATATAATGGAATTACACTAGAAAAAGTCCTATTTGTGTACAGAAATACACTAGAAAAAGTCCTGTTTGCTTGTGTACAGTTCATCAATCTTTCTTTGTATTTTAGAGTGAACTTTTGTACCAAGAAAAAAAATTTAAATCTACAAAATAGCAAGCACTGGAGTATACAGGGAGGACCAGTAAGATATTTATCACTTCTAAAATCATGTACAGATATATAAAAATATATAAATTTAAGTACACATATTTTTCTAGTTAAGAAAAAGATGACTTATGAAAACATTTCAGTGTAATCAAGTATAAAATTGCTAAAATGTACCATGAAGAACTTTTTTAAACAATAGAAAAGCATAGTTGGTGATTTTCATAGTGATCAGATCTTCATAGCTTCTAAAGGCTGCTCCTGTAACACTAGGGAAAGAATCAGGTATACAACAATACAAATGAAAAAGGAAGTAATCTTCTACCAACCACTTGGCCATTTTTACACTGACAACTTTTCAGATTAATCAACAGTCTCTTCAACCAAATCAAAACAAGTGGATTACAGACATATTTTATTCTTTATTCTGACGTTTCCCACATGCCTTTTAACCACCAAAATAAATAAGCATCTCTCTAAACATGCATATTATAATAGCATAGAAGCCCACAGTGAAAATTAATTACTTTCTTATTAAGAATGTTCTTTTACTTGTGGTCCTGCTTTAAAATTAAAATATTCCTCTGAGGGATCACACATTGTATTATCATCTTGCTGAAACTTTATCAGACTCTTCTCTGTAACAAGATTGCAAGAGAGGAAGTGGTAACAGCAGAAAGCAAAGAAAGTGTACAGGGAGAGGAAGTATTGGCATCAAAGACAAACAGGCTACTGCTTAATTTTGCCAACTCTGGTGATCAATATTCAAATTGTCTGTCAATGCATAAATTTTAGCAAAAGCACAAGTCCAAGAGCAAATGCATTTGTAGCCACCGCCGCTACTCAGAAAACAAAAGGAAGATCACATGTTTGTCCTTCTGACAAATTTGGGCATGCATATACCCCAAACATCCACAATAGAAACTTTTTGAGTGAAGAGAAGGATTATTCTTCCTCTCTGGTATCAGATTTGTTCAGGCCAAAAATTTACAAAGAAAATTTTGATCTGACAAATAACTCGTGTGTAATGCTGTAGTGGATCTCATTCATTTCACACTCATACCATGGGAGAGGTGACTGAGTGGGCCTAGCTACTTCTTTGTTTTTTATCCTTATTTTTAGCACATTTGCACTAAATAATGATTATCTTCACTGTAGGAAATTGTTACTTGTGTGTAACACATCTTAATACTTATGTCCCGTTCCCCACTGCTCCTTCCCCTTTCCCTCCACCTCTTGGTCCTTTCCCATTTGCAAAGTGCAAAAGATATAGCTCCCCATTTCCTTTTACCTATCTTTAGCTTTGTTCTTTAATTGATATATATATATATCAATTACATAGTGGTTACTTTTCTCTCATTGCTGAGACATAATACCCAATGCCCAAAATTAAGGAAGGAAAGGTTTATTTAGCTTACAGTTTGTGGAGGTTTCAGTCTGTTATCAGCTGGCTCCAAGGTAGAGTGGCAGGTGGCACAGAGGTAACAATCCAAGGCCACAGAAGACAGCAAAAAAGCAAGAGCACAAGGGGGGAAAACAAGCCTATTTTCCTCTCTTGTACTGTACGCAGCCTACCTGCCCTGAGGGGAGCTGGTCCTTTACATTCACACCGTCTCCAGGCCCTCCTTTTGCACAGGCTCAAGATGAATATAAAGTAAGGACCCTGGCTCCCTGCTGAGTCACACAGTTAACCTTCTAAACTTCCCAAAGTGACACAATAAACAACATCCTAGAGCAGGAAGGGCATATCCTTTTCACCTCAGCATGTAGAACTGTTGAGTTATTTAGTTAACCTTCTAGACTCTACAAGTTGACACAATATATCATATATATATATATATATATATATATATAAAATTAGGTATCTCAAATAAGAAGACCATGCAATATTTAACTTGCACATCTGAATTACATCACCTAACACTATGGTCTCAAGGTGCATCCATTTTCATATAAATGACTCAAATTTATCCTTTTTTATACCTGAGTAGTACTCTATTATGTAGAAATATATTTTCTTTATCCATTCATCTGTTGATGTACATATAGGCTGCTTCCAAGATTTAGCTATATAAATTGTGCTGCTTTAAAGATAGGTATGCATGAATCACTGTAGTCTGAGGCCTTTAACTCTTTCAAGAACATACCCAGAAGGGAAATAGCTGGATCAAATGTAATTTCTATTTTTAGGTTCTTGAGGAATCTCCACAAAGATTTCCATAGCAATTGTATTACTTTGCATTCCTACCAACACTTTTGAGGAGTTCCTTTTCCCCACAGCCTTGCCAGCATTTGTTATTGTTCAATTTCTTCATGATATCAGTTCTTTCTGGCATAAGACGGATCCCTGTATTAACTTGCATTTTTCTAATCGTGAGAGATTTTTTAAACTTTTTCATGTATTTAGTGGCCATGTATACTTTTTCTGAGAAATGTCTATGCATTTTAGTTTCCTATTTTTTATTAGGTCTTTTATTTGGGGGTTTTTGAGTTCTTTATATATTCTGGCTATTAGTCCTCCGTATGGAAGTACTTGGCAAAAAATTATCCCACTCCTTAGGTTGTCTCTGTATGTCTACTGGTTGTTTCCCTTCCTGTGCTGAAGATTTAAAGTTGATATGACCCCATTTGTTGATTCTTGATGTTATTTCTTTAGCAATTGTGTTCTGTTCATAAAATACTTGCCTACATTTATATCTTCGGGAGTTTTATCTATTTTATCTTCCATCAGACTAAGTGTGTCTGTTTTAAATTTTATTTTATTTATTTTTTTTTTTTTATTTTAGAAACATAAAAGTACAAAAACATATTGACAAACAGACACCCATTATCATAGAAAATAGTACAATCACAACTAATCTATAGACAAGGTGATATGGTCTCAACAGTAGTTGTTGCTTTATCCATTGATAACTTCGAATTGTAGATGTATGGACCCATATACA
>PVLD010013635.1:23393-55396 GCA_004027595.1 Dinomys branickii | reverse complement strand
TCTAGAGGTTCCATTCAAACCAGCTATTCCTCTTCTGGGTATTTTCCCAGAAGATCTGAAAACATCATATCACTCTGACATATGTGCACCCATGTTTATAGCAGCACAATTTGTAATAGCTAAAATGTGGAAGCAACCCAAGTGCCCATCCACAAAAGACTGGATTAAAAAATTGTGGCATTTTTATATAATGGAATATGATTCAGCTATAAAGAAAGACAGTTTTGGGGACTTTGTAGGCAAGTGGACAAAACTGGAGTCCATACTCATAAGTGAAATAAATCAGTGATACATGTGCAGGCAACGTATTGTATCACTGGTGTAAGAACCCGAGGGTGGGAATATAAACTAAGAGACATGAAGGAAATCTGTTCTAAAACAAAGAACAGATGGGATGAAGGAAAGTGGAAAAGAAAAAGAAAAAAATGTATGTAGGTATATATGAATATGCATATATGCAGGAGGGCTAACATGGTTCTACTATTGTATTATATCACTTAATGCTAAGCAGTAATCGATGACGGGTTATTTGATCAATCTTGTATGTCTGTATGTGTTATCCTGAACACACACTTCGAAGATATCAATATGTAAAGCAGCAACTATTGGTGTTTTGTTGTTGTTGTTGTTGTTTTTGCTGTTGTTGATGTTTGCCTGTTTTGTTTTTTGTCTTTGGATTTTCGGTTTTTGTGTTTTTTCTGTTGTTGAGAGGATTAATTGTCTGACTAAATTTGCATGTCTGTATATGGGCTTATATATTTACACTTCGAAGATATCAATGGATAAAGCAATAACGACTGTTGAGATCATATCACCTTGTCTATAGATTAGTTGTGATTGTACTATTTTTTATGTTAATTGGTGTCTGTTTGTCAATATGTTTTTGTACTTGTATTTTTTTAAAATTAAATAAATAAATAAATAAATAAATGCCTTTCCTTGATGGAACACATTAGAATTAATAGCATATTCATTTAAAGACTGAAATTTTAGGCTATAATCTCAAGTCTCAAAGCAGAATGATTAGTATTTGATCTACAAAATTAATATTTGGAAATATTCAAATGAACAAAGCACACTTTGTAATGAAGCATCCTTTTATATATCAGGATTTTAAATAGGCTTTCCAGATGCTTTATTTTGTAGGAAGAGATTATCAGGCCACACTTCTGATACTGAGGCTAGAACTTATTACTTAGGGATATTGAAAATTTTACTTTTTAATTCAATAATACTCAAATGTAACAAGGATTTACTTTGTTTGGAGTACTTCTCATGTTTTCAGGCAGTCAAGCATTGAGAAAAGAAAAAAAAATATTTTTATTTTTGTTGGTTAAGGCCAGTTAGGTCAATGATGAGATGACAGATGGATTTTTAAAACTGAAGCTCTCTTTTTGTTTGAACTGTAACGCTTTAACACATAATTGGCATGAATTCTAACTCTTTATAGGTTTTAGATGTATGGAATCTCTCGGAAAATGATATGTCTGAACTATTAATTTTAGGCTAATTTGCTCTCACAAATTGTGTTTATAACAAAAATGAACCAAGAGGTTAAAATACCTAGAGTTTGCCTTAATCAGAGGTCATGTGGTGTGCAGTTATTTTTATAAATTAACAACAAAGTTAAATTTAAGACTGTATTTAGAACCCTGAGATAAAATATAATTAAAACAGGCAAAAGAAAAACATGGTCTGTCACCATTCTCGTGAATTTTAGGCTTGAAAATGTAATCTCTGGCTTGTAATAAACCGTTTTCTTCCCAAACCCAAATAGAGAAACTTAATTCTCCAATGAGTAAGTTAGGCAATGGGGTGTTTGGGAAGCAATTATGTCAGGGGATCACGGTCATAATGAGCTCACTGTCTGTATTGTGGAGGTTTTTCTCATCCTTTCTGAGGGTGAGATCACGACATCCTCATGTGAGTTTACGCCAAGTTTAGTATAATTTATTAACAAAAAGTTGAGTTCCCACAAAACTCCAATGTACTGGCACCTTGATTTTGAATTTATCAAAACTCAAAACTTTGTGAAGTGTATTTTTGTTGCAGATAAACTACTCAGCTGATAATACTTCGTTAGGAGAGTCTGGTCTAACATAATGCTCTGCCCAACTTTTACTTAGGTTATCGCCAACTTTGTATTTACTTTAGGTTAATTTCTGAAAAATTCTGACATGACATGTATTATATTTGTAGGTACATCTAGGCAATATCATATCTTGAATTATTCATCATATTGGTACTGATACTAAGGAAGAGGGACAGCTCAGTATCAACAGAAAAGCTATTAATATAAAACTCACCTTTTTTGATCCTATTTGAGAATCCTATATCACACTTCTCTCTCCAGAGAGTCTCTGTGGTTAGAGAGGTATTAGATTCAATCATTCAAACTCATTCCATTTTGATGTTAAGGGATACTGAAATACTGACAGACTTTTCATCATTCATCAAAGAACGCATACATGTAAGAGATAAGACAATGTTTTAATATATATGGTTCTTAAAAATTAATATGATTTCAAACAAATGCAAAAAGAAAAATGTTAAAAAAATACAATTTATGTTTGAAACGGCACATAGATTTCAGTAACAAAACAGAAAATTTTAATTAATGGAAACAGAAATTTTAATTTAACCTAGAGCATCTAAATGAGTGTTTTAATGTTACATAATATGACAAAGTATGAAAAGCTAGATTCTGTAAAGCCATTAATAGGTAGCTATAATTAGATATTCAGCACAAGTTATGAAGCTATTATAGAATTATATATCAAATGAGGTTTTAGGGCTGGGAATATAGCTCAGTCACACAGCACCTACCTGGCAAGCACAAAGTCCTGAGTTTGAGTCCCAGGACCAAAATAAATAAATAAAAATTTATTTCATTATTCATGAAGTGAATCTAAAACAAAACTGAAATGATTAAGAACACAAACCAGTGTATTGACTTGCTGTTGTATGGTTGATTTTTTCCAGACTTGGGGGAATTGGTTTTCTTATTACTAAGTATAGAAGATAAGTAAAACTGGTTTGCAACAAGTATATGTGGGTACTATGTGTCAAAATCTGGAAATGTGTTTAAATAGTTACTACTCCAAATTCATTGACAGTCTTTTCCATTCCCATCTTCCCCAAGAAACTCCTCCTGATCCAACAAACAGAGAGAATTTCCAGGAATATGATTCTGCACACAACTTCTGGAATTCTATATTAGATTATCTAATGGACTCTAACCCACTGAAGGTCAGTTTCCCAATCCTATGTTTATGAGAATCTTCCCCTGTGTTTGAAAATTGAATAGTTATTGATAGTATGCATTCCATAAGGGAAAACTAATTCATAGAAGAAATTTTAGCTTCCCTGGAACTTAATTGGGTAGTTTGGGCTGTAGAATTCTGGAATCCCTTTCTTATGCTGCAGTTGTTTATTTTAAGTATGCAAGACATATGATAAAATGTCATCCAGATTAAGGATAGGATGAACGAGTAAAACAACACTGTAAATAAAAATCACAATGTTTTAGGCAAGTAATCACTTGATAAGAAAATCTCAGTATCAGAATACTCTCTCAAATTTTTTACAATCTACTAGAATCATGAGTCCAAACATTTCTCTAATATTAACTGATACTGAATATTTTTCCACAGTGTAAAGAAAAAAATCGTTTATACTTTGTTTAGTTTTGCAAATATTATTCATTTTTGGACCTAGTCCCTTGGGATGAATTTGTGCTTAGTGATGTTTGCTCTGATTTACAATTAGCATATGGAGATTAGGGACAAGATGACAACTCAATGTGAGCCTGCAGTGGTCATCTTATCACAGGTAGAACAATATGAACAGGTGCTCTTATACCAAGTTACTTTCACAACAATTTAAAAAGGCAGATGAGAGAACAGTGTCTTGTATTAATATAATAAGAAAAGAGACAGTTGAGAATACAAGATGGAAAGACATACTGCTGCTCCAAGCTCTAACAGCACACACACACACACACACACACACACACACACACACACACACACGAAGAATTAAATTCACACATTAGATCTGAAAGCTCTACCAATTTGAAAACCAATGTTGGGTGCAGTCTTATGGACATTTTCTACAGGCCAGTACCTAAAAACTGAGCTTTTGGACCTTGTCTGCTGGACATTGAAGGGACTTCTTTTACTTTTCAGGCAGGATCACAAGGTGAAAATCCCCGACAACTAGAAAGGCAATAAAAAAACGCAGGGATTTTCCTTGTAAATCAGTGTGGGGCTTGACAAACAAGACTCAGTGCAGTCAGAGAAGAAAGAAGAGCGGTCATAGATTGAACATTTAGACATTTTCTGGCACGAAGCAGATATCTCCAGGTTCCTTGTAGGGTTAATTCAAGTGTTAGCATGCACCGCTGAAAGACTGTGGCGATCTGGAGCTCACACTCAAGGATAAGCAGGTTCACATAGCTGTAAGTCTCAGCTGAAATTCAGTTTAGTGCCGTGCTGTGTGCCTAAGGAACTGGCTCTACTCTGCTCCCCCAAATTCAGACATTAGACCAAGAAGTAGATTCTTTTTACTTGAGGATATAGGGCAGGAAATTAAGCCAATGATTTAGGTGCCAGAGCAGCCAAATGAAACTAACTGTCCCTGTTTCCAGGCTAGTGACAATAAGAAGAAGCCTCAGGACTAAGTCCACTGTCAGAAGCGCCAGATGACATATTCTAGGTAGTATCACTCGTGATTGATTGTGCCAGTATTGTTATAGACAGCTGAGATAGATAGAAATACTATAGGCAGTCAGACAGGGCTGGGCCCTCGACGAAACCAACATAAAAGATAAGATACCTGTGGGCCAGACCTCAAGACGGAAGACTAAACAAATGCATCCACATACCTCCCCAGGGATGAACAGCAGGGACTGACCACCTTGAAAAGTCTTTGACCCGACCCTTACGGGAAAAGCCCCTGACCTAATCCTTACAGGAAAATCCCCGTCTGCATGCCCACTTGTTACGTGACTCACTTTCCCATTTGATCCCAGTCCACTCAGTCTTACCTGGACAATTATACCTGTAATCTTATTGGCGGACCATAGTTTTGTCCATTTCCCCTACCTTGGACCCGCCTCACCTCATGGTTTTTCCCTACAAAAGTCCCTGACAAAGACAGAGTCGGGGGTAACCCACTTGGGCCCCCCTTCTGTCCCTCTCTTGGATAGAAGCTTTCTTTCTCTCAATAAATATATTCTGCTCTTAACCTCCGTTGTTCCTAAAATTCATTCTTCGGTTTTAGAGAACATGAACTCGTCTGATATCACTCAGGTTGGGATATTTATTTTCCTGTATCAGTATCACTGAAGAACCTACCTCCGCAGCAGCATGAATCTTGGTCCTCCCCCCACACTGCCTTGTTCCCAGTGGACTCTGTACTCCAGGATAACTCAGCCTTGCAATCTTTGTGCTGCTGGGATTGCCCACTTTATCCTTCTTTGAACCCCAGTAAGTACAGCATAGAAAGAGCAATTGTGTCCCAGCAGAAAGAAAATGGACTGGATACCAAGTCATTGGATGGGGGTGTGGGACACATTCCATCTATAATGAAGCCAAAAGGGAGACAGAATCCTGTCATATGTAAAGCAGGGTGCTTGGCAGTTCCAAGGCATTTGATCCTGCATTAGGCTGAGCTTTTCCTTTGTGATGTACGCTGAGGTATGTGTATATCTTTGCATTAATGCATTCACTCAGTGTAATCAAAATGCTGGGTTCAATCCCCCAAATGACTCCTACTGGATATAATAACCTAGCCTGGCACTGATTTTCTTTCAGTGCTTAAAACACATCATCCATTTTCCTTCTATACTTTTAGAGATTCTGCTGAAAAATCTGCAGTTGTTGTAATGAATAGGCTTTGTGGTATGACTTGGTATTTTCTCTTGCAGTTTTTAATATTTTTCCCTCACTGTAATCCTGAAATATTAGCTAAAATCTAAAATGGGGAATTTTCTTTTCTTTTCATATTGATCTTTGGTTATACCTTCTTCCTTACCTGGATGTCTCTATTTTGCCAAAATTTAAGAAAATTTTCTGAGGCAACTTCACTACAAATTATCTCTAATCTTCTATTCTAAACCTCAGCCTCTTGTTTTGTACCACTATCTCTACCTATGTATATATCTTACCTCTCTCTCTCTCCATATATATATTTAAACCTGTTTCTCAAATAAATACTAATACACCTTTTAAACCTGAGTAATAATGATACCCCTGAATATAAATGTTTTCAATTAAAGCAAAGACTGTCAGATTACAAAAGTCCCAGGTCTTCATAGCCTATCAGAAACACAGCACACCAGCAAAGACAGACACAGACTAAAATTATAAGAAGGGAAAATATTCCATACAATAAAATCTTAAAACAAGCAGAGGTAATTATGCTCATAGCTTTAAAACCGTACTCAAAGGCTAAATTGCTCAGAAGAAAAAGGGAAGGTTATTACAATTTGGTAAAATAAGCATTCCGTTAAGGAGACATAACAATTATATCTATACATATGTAAATATCTAAATATTCATATATACATGCATGTACAAAATATTTGCATATATCAAACATTGCATTAGTGTAACAAATTGCATAAAGCTAATGCCATTTGATCCAATTCAATAATAATTTGCTACTTCAATTCCCCACCTTCACTAGTAGGTAGATCATCTTAGTAAAAAAAAGAAAATCAATAAAAGAAACATCATATTTAAAGCATAGCTCGAAGAATAATTCATCCAACAACTGCAGAATACACATTATTTTCAGTAGCTCCTGAAAGTTTCTCTAAAATAGAAAATGTTTTAAATCATAAATAGTCTTAAAAAATAGACATAATTTTTGAAACTCATTAGATCATAATGCAATGGAATTCAAAATCAACAGCTAGAGCAAATACACAAACACAGAGGTTACATAATTTACTTTGTACTATCAGAATCATTGATGAAATCCAGAGAGATACCAAAAGTTTCTAAGAACAAATGAAAATAGAAAAAGAATTTTGGGAAAGAATGTAAGCCATTCTAATATTGATATTTGTGAATATGAATGCACATGGCAAAATATTAGACATATATTAACTAAATGACCTAACAGTGTGTCTTAGTTTTTTCAAAAACAAAGAAGAACAAACCAAAACCATCCTATCAGATAAAAAGAAGTAATCATGTTTAAAACTTAAATTAATGGACCTGGGTCTAGAAAAATAATACAAAGAATCTATGGAAGTAATGATTGTTTAAAAACAATAAACAAGTTGATAAATCCTTACTAAAATAGTGTGTGTGCATGTGTGTGTGTGTGTGTGTGTGTGTGTGAGAGAGAGAGAGAGAGAGAGAGAGAAAAGGTGAGAGAACTCAAATTAACACAATTAGTGATTAAAATGGAGATCTTACAGATACTACTGACTTGAGAATTCTATATTTTATTAAATTAGAGAATCTAGAATCTATATGTTTGTAGGCAAATTTGACCTATAGAAATGAGTATAAAAACATGAATGACAAGCAACAGTATGGCTAATAAAAAGCCTCTCAGCAAAGGTAAGTTCAGTGACAAATGGTTTCACTGATCAAACTAAAAGTCTTTCAAGAAATAACATTAACTCTTCTCAAACTGTTCCATATAATTAAAATAGAATGATCCCTTACAATTACATTTCCCAAGGCCAATGTCACTCTGATACCAAAAGGCAAGGACACACAGAGACATACATGAAAAAATTATATTCCAGCATCCTGATGAATATAGATAGGACAATTCTTAATAAAATATTTGCAAACTGAATGCAACACATTAAAAAGTTAACATGGTATTACAAGGTGATTTTATTCCAAGGACACAAGTAGGATTCAGAATATGCAAATCAATACATGAATGACTTCACATAATAGAATCAAGGGCAAACATCACATGACTAGTTCAATAATACAGACTACATCTTCAACATCATTTAACATCCCTTCATTATAAAAGTCCTAATGGAGCTATATATACAAGGATCATTACACCACATAATAAAATTTGTATATGATAAACACATAGTTGACATTCTATGGAATAGAAGAAAAGCTCAATGATTGTCTGCAAAATCAAGAATGAGACAAACGTCAACTCTTACAGGGGGTGAACTATGACTATTTTGGAAATTTGCATTAATAGTTATCATAATTGAAATTTAAATAAGAATAATTAGGCAAGAGAAAATAAATGAAAGGATATAAATAGGAAAAGAAAAAAAATTCCCATTTTTACATGGTGTGAGCTTATGGTTAAAAGATCCTCACATTTTACCATAGAAGTTTCAACATGATAAAATGTAGAATACAAAAATAATCATTAAAAATTAGTAGCTTTCTTACATACGCAAGATGAACTTGTAGAGAATAAATCATGAAATAAATCCATTAACTAAACTATTATTAAAAAAACTAGAAATCCAACTTTGCCAAAAGGGTAGAAGAGCTCAACCATGAAAATTAGAGAACATCAAATAAATAAATTTAAAAGATAGTAAAAAATTGAAAGACCATTCATATTCACAGATATGCAGTCTAAATATAGTTCAAATGGCTATCAACCTGAAGGCAATTTGTAAACTTAGCACAGTTGCTATCAAATTATGAATGGTATTCTTCAGAGAGCTAGAAAAAACAATCCTGAAATTAATATGAAGAAGAAAAATCCAGAAGAACCACAGCAATCCTTCACAATAATAGCAATGTTGGAGGAATCACGACTGCTGATTTTCAACAGATCCCTTATAACATAAATACCACAGTACTGGAAAAAATAAGGCACATATGGACTTATGAAGGAAAATAGAGGATACACAGGCCTGATAGTTACAGCCCTTCAATTCTGGACAAGGGAGTCTGAGGCACAAGTTGTAAAAGACATTGTCGTTAACAGTTGGTACCAGGAAAGCTAATTATCTGCGTGTAGAAGATTTAGTTTAGATTTCCATCTGTCACCCTGTAAAAAATTTCAATCAAAATATATCAAAGAATTCAATATAAGACCTGAAACTTTGAAACTGCCAGAAGAAACCATAGGAGAACACTTCAGAATATAACCCCTATGAACGGTTCCTCAATACAACTCCAATTGCTGAAGAAATAATAACAAGTTGAAAGTGGGGATGAATCAAATTAAAATTCTTCACGAAAAAGAATCAAGAGGAAAAAACACTTGAAATAGCCCAGTTACCAAATGGGTAAATGCATGAACAGTCAGTTCTGAACAGAAGCCATAGACATCACTAATAATTACCTGAAAAATGATATTCAGCATTTTAAATCTACAGAGAAAAGCAAAATCAACACAAGAGGCTCCATCTCATCCCAGTTAGAAGGACCACCATCAAATGCTGGGTAACATAAATCAGATACAGAACTGTGATGTTCTCTCACTTCTGCTAAAACTGCTAGTGTGGAAAGTTGTCATCAGGTGACAAAATATGTGGAAAGGCAACACTGGAGCATTGTCAGGAAGAGTCTCAATTCTTACAGCTTTTATGGAAAATAGTATGGAAATTCCACAAATAACTGAAATTTAACTGCCTTAAGTTTCATTAGTGTTACTAGTGGCCATGTAGTGAAAAGAAATAAAATCAATTCATCAAAGAGACTTCTTCCCCAGTTATACTAGTATTACTCAGGATAGCCAAGACATGAAATAAAATTAAGTGTCCATCAAAAGATATATACATGCGATATACATGTATAAATACAATTGTAGATATGTATGTGTTCTTGTGTGTATAAATACACATACATGCAAAATATGCATACAGTGAAATACTATCCAGTCATGAAAGTGATTGAGTCTTGTTATTTGTGATTCTAGCGATGTAACTGGAAGTCATGTTACATAAAACAAAACTGATATTGAAAGATAACTTACATCCTCCCTACCCTGTTGCCTTAGGTACTTTTCTCTTTGCTGAGACAAAATACCCAGCATACACAAGTTAAGAGATGCAAGATTTATTTCAGCTAGCTGTTTGTAGAGGTTTCAGTCCATACTCACTGGCTCCAAGGTAGAGTGGCGCAGCAGAGGGGCATTGCAGAGGGGACATACTCATGGCAGAGCAGGCAGGAGGCAGGAGAAGCAAGCAGTGATAAGCAGCAGCAGCCTCCCTTTTATTTTTTCTCACCCAGGCTACAAACCTTTGGGGTAGTGCTACCCACAGTCGGGGTGGGCCGTCCCTGTACCCACACCTGGAACCACGCTACGCCAATCAGTCAAAACTGTAGGTACACACAGTTAGTCCATATTTATGCACCTTAAACCCACTGTCCCACACCTGAGACACAGCTACCTTTGAAAAGTCCCACCTATCCTGAGGTTTGGGAGGACATCTGGGATCAGGCCATAACAGCTGTTGAATCTAAAAAAGAATATTTTTGATCTAGAAATTCAGAGTACAGTTGAGTTTATCGGGCACTGGTGAAATTTCATGGAGGAATAAGTACCAGCTGATTAGCATCTACTTAGGTGAAAGGAATGCAGGTGTTCTCCAGTCCTGTCCACAAACAATAACACATTGTATGTTAAAGAACAAAGTAACAAAAATAACAACAACAAGGCTTTTGACTGTTTTCATATAAAGTTATGGTTACTGTCTCAGGATAGCTTTACCCTGATGAAACATTACATAATGGATGCAAGTTTGTACACTTCAAAAGGTACCCATAAATATGTACAATTTCAAGTGTGTCAGTTAATAGGGTTATACTATATGCAAAGTAAATCATTCTGCACCTTAGCGGAGAAATTCTCATTTATCAACTGTGGCTCATATGCACACTGCTGAGAACTTAGAAAACAAAAACTAAGATTACAAATCTTAATCTGGCATATAATTTTATAACATTAGGCATGATAATAAATTATTATTAAAATGACTACGACATATCTTCCTTGTAATTATACAATATTTTTGAAATTAAAAAATCTTGCTGCAATAGTATTCTTGTATTAATTTCACTATTTTATTTTAAAACTTACAATTAATTATTTTAATCAATTGAAATGTAAAAATGTAAAAATATAAAAATAACATTACTCAAATTAAAATTGATTATCACCTTTGGGATAGATTAGAAATACTACTTTTTTCCTTATTTTGCTAAAAAACATTTTGATTTTAAAGAATTTTCTGAGGGCTGGGGCTGTAGCTCAGTGGTAGAGAACATAGCATATTGTATTACCTTAGCTTACATAAAGCACAAGAACATAGCATATTGTATCAGCCCAGTACCATTTAAAAAAAAAGCAGAGAGTAAAGACATTTTTGGGCCCAGCATATTGCTCTGTGACAAAAGTGCCTGCCTGGCAAGTACGAAGTCCTGAGTTTGATTCCTGATACAGAAAAAGAAGAAGAAGAAAGAGCCTAAAATATTTTCTGTACATTCTTCTCTTTACTAATAAAATTTTAAAATATATGAATACTAATAACAATTATTTGAAAATACTGATTTTATTAACTATACACACGAATTCATTTAACCATTCTTTATGCTTGGTGCATGTACATTCATTTTTTACTAATTGTATAGGAAGCATCCAGCTTGTAATTTCTTTTCAGTTTTATTAATAGCTCCTTCAAATGAATTGTAGAACAGAAGTCACGGAACCAAAATTAGACCTTGTTCCAGATACTTAATGAACTTTGTCTAACTACTTTCAAAAGGCTATAAAGCATTGTATCTTCAGCACGGAGCAGAAGGTGCCATCATGCCTTCCTCACGTAGTATCTTCATTATGAGATAGTCCTTAAAATCAAACTCTTCATTTAATTTTGAATTAGTCTAATAGTAGTTAATTGACTGCTTCAGGTTTGCTAGTAACTTGCTTTTCTGTTCAAATTGTCCTCTGATTATGCAGTTTACATTTTTTCCATGTCAGAACACTTGCATAATTTTTTTGTTGTTACAAATATTCACAGGAAGAATACAAATGGTTTTTATTAGGAGATAATACATGATTTAAAGCCAGGTGTGGATGTGCATGCCTGTAATCCCAGTACTGGGGAGGCTGAGGCAGGAAGTTTGTTGTAAGTTCGAGACCAGCCTGGGGTACGAAGCAGGCTTATGGTCAGCCTGAACTACTGCATAGCAAGACCCTGTCTCAAAAAGACTAAATAAATAAATAAATAAAATAAATACATGACTTTTTTCTATAATCTTTGCAAACCACTACAATACTGGTGGCGTCTTAACTACTTTTCCTCAAGACACAGAATGTGACATCTACAACTTAAAATAGGAGACATTATTTTTCCTCGCTTCATCAGCTGGCTCCAAGGCAGAAACATCTTGGACGGGAGGCTTGAAAAGTAAGCCGCAGCCACCATGTGAACCAGGAAGCAGAGAGCGCAGGGGATACTGGGAGGGAGAGACAGTTTTCAGGTCGCGCCTCCTAAGACTTCGTCAACCAGGCGAGGACTCCAGAGAGAACAGTTAGCCAGTGAACTCATCACTGAGGAAAATAATGCCAACATGATCGAAGTGTTTGAAAAACACTGAGGCTTTGCGGGCATACTGCAGATCTAAACCATACTAAAGAAAACTGCAAATCTTCTTCCCTTCTTCCCTCCTCTTGTACTGATTGGTGAGGTCCCGTCTCTCCACGGGAGGTAACCTTTCCGAAACTAGGCAGATTGTTATTGCTATCTTTACTTTGCAAAGGTTTTTAAATTTTTAAATAATTCACATTATTTTCTTTAATAAATATGTTTTTGTAAGGCAATGAAATAATATTTTACAACCCTACACGAAATTGAACTATATTAAATGTGTGGAAAATATTTATGGATGTGAAACTGAAATAATTACATACTAAATCTTTTCTCCAGGAAGCAATCCATAAATGCATTTAAAATGGTAGCCTGTGATGACTCATCTAGAAAATACACTTTGGAAATAATTATGTTTAAATTGTTAGGAAGCACAAGAAAATATATAAGCCCTATACACTGGTGGAATATTAATTTAAATGAGACTATAATTAAAAAAACATTTCTGTATAGCCAAAAGTTATGTAAGCCACAGATCACAAGAACCTCTATAATGAAAATTTTAAAAATCAATTAAATTAGTTAAATTATTGGTTCAAAGCCCTATACCCTAACTTTTAATAATCCACTTATAAATGTGAAATTTTTCCAATAATATTCTTGCTTTAATTTATAATTTTTTATCTTTTAATGTGAAAATATTTTGTTGTTAGAACACATCTTCCATTTACCTTTTGTGAAATCTTGATGTTCCTGATTTTCTCCATATATTGCATATAATACTTAATTACTCATGTATATTTCCATTAATTTCATAAGTATATATTGCATAGTTCTTACTACTTGTGGTACATCTTTTTAAAATTTTATGAATGCTAATTGTTGTATATCTTTGGAATATCAAAATATTTGATCTATAACTATAGATCTATAGTTATTCCTGATCTATAACTATAATTGTATGTTATTGTATGCATGCTTACATCATTTTAAATTATTCTAAAAATTAGCCTATAGTGTCATGTTTGTATTATTGTAAAATAAATATAATCATAAAAACTAGAAAGACATTAATTAGAGTTCAGAACACTTCTATACTTTCTCCCCAGTAATAGTAACATTTACTTACACTAACAGTGCAGGAAGGAACAAAACCTTTGTTACAATTTCAAAATGATGTATTTCTTTGGTAATTCAGAAAACATGTAGGAAATGCATCTTCTGTTTCATAATTAGGTACTGTTCTATTTTCTCCATAGTATACAAGCAATGTTATAGGTCTTGTTTTATGTTAGGCTCAGATCAAGATGTTGTGCTTACGGTTGTGTTTTTCTCAGCAATGTTAGGACAAGCCACTTAATTGGTTTGGCTAGGTTGGTGTTTTAACGAAGTAGGAAACAAGAATAAAATGACGTGGACAATGTAATAGAAATAATATATTTTAGAGCTTCATTACAATTTGAACCCTCCTGATTTAGGAACCTATACTTTTATTACTGCAATGAATTGATTTCCAGAATAGGTACTGAGCCTCAGAGCATTTGCTTGGTCACTACTTTGATGAGCATGATTGTTACTTGATATGCCAAAAATACATCAAGCCAAACCTCTATTCAAAACTTTGCTGTAATATCTAAATCCTATATCCTTTTCCACACTGTACATGTATTCCGGTATGTGCATTGATTGAATCACAAAATTATTTTTCTTTAACCTATTATCTAGAATTTTTATTTTGCTTTTCACTTTTTCAAACATGAAAAATATATTGTGTGCTTAGTGATCCAAAGCGTTAGTGCACTATATCCTTCAACACTGGTAATACAGAAATAAAGTAATGAAATGGTAGTATGATATTTATTTCTTGTTTATTACTGGAAGATGACACTTTGTGAGGTTCCAACCACATTTATTTCCTTAAAGTGAATTTCTAAGGCCCTTGCCTAAGAAAGGATATTTTGGTTTTTATTCTAGATACACTGTATTCTCTCTATAATTAAAATGCCATTCTATTGATAATATCTAGTAATATATCCTGGCTAACAGGAAGGGAACCCCTCATAATTGAATTGAGCATCTGGCAGGTAAACTCATGTCCAGTAAGAATTCAGACTAGCTTTGAATTTCACTCTAGTGCATTTCAGGAAGCCTTACTTATCATTCTAAATTATTATGGGTAAGCCCTGGTTTCCTCATCTATAAAATGATGATTCATAATAACTTTATGTTGTGCCATAAAATAAAAAAAAATCAGTAAAAATGTGCTTTCCTACAAAGCTTTATAAATATTGACTTTCTTATTGTTAATAAAAAATAATTATCGATACATACATTGCAAATTAAATTGTGTTGAGTGATATTTTCAAGGGTGAGGGCAGTTTTACAAAGTAATAAAGAGTTCATGAAAGGTGAGAATACTTCTTTATATAAATGGCATTATTTTAGTGGCATATTTATAAGCTATTTTGAAGAGCAACACTTCTGATTAATGATTTTACCTTTAATTTGCTCCAGAAGCTTCATGAGGCTTTTTAAAGTTCCTCTGAGCAATTTTCCAACTATAAGGAGACTTAGACTGCACACATGTTATTCCAGATTAGTTTCAGGGAAAAGATAATAAGGGTAATGAGGATACAGGAGGGTTTAGCTGCCCATGTAAATTATAATAAACAAAGAAAACATGTAGCAAAAGGAAACAAAATCATATGATCAGCTCTGTAGCCAAATTTGAGGCTCTGCTGGAATACACATTAATTTCAATAATTCACTCGGTTAGCTTAAAGATATTTTGAAAGATGAGTATGGCCTACGCACTTCCTGCAAAGCCTGCTCAAGGCAAAGTTACACAATGAAACCTCACTCTTTCTTTTTCTTTCTTTCTTTCTTTCTTTCTTTCTTTCTTTCTTTCTTTCTTTCTTTCTTTCTTTCTTTCTCTCTCTTTCTTTCTTTCCTTTCCTTCCTTCTTTCCTTCCTTCCTTCCTTCCTTCCTTCCTTCCTTCCTTCCTCTACAATGTAATTGGTCTAAACTGATACATTCAGAGAATCACAGATACAAACTACATCTAATATATGGGAATTTTGTGCCCATTATGCACTTTAATTTTATATGGCTCAGATCTCACTCATCTTTGTTGCAATTGAAAGTAAATATATGGTACATCTCTTATTCATTTCTACATGTCTTCTCTGCTTTTTTCTGATACATTTTACATTATATTGTCTATGTCTGGTCTACGATTGCTGACTTACCTTCCATCGCAGTCACTCTGTCACTTGTTGCCTGTGCTACTTTTATGCTTAACCACTTAATCGTTATCTTTTGTATCACACTGTTCACTTTCAGAATTTCATCTCAAATTCCTTGTCATGTGCAAACATGCCTCATTTTTAATTAATTTTCTTTGGAATGCTTAGATCTAGTTAATGACAGAATACATTTCTAACCTGGTCATCATTTTTGTGGAGAAAACATGTAATGTTCACTTTTTAAATTGTTACATAATACAGTGTGCCATTAACTGTAGTATTTCTATATAATTGAGCTCTTAAATGTATTCCTTTCACCTAACAATAACGCAACATCCTCTTTTCCCTCTAACAATTTCAGCCCCTGGTATCAACCATTCCATTCTCAACTCTCTTAGGAAATCAACCCTTTTACATTTCACCTATCAACGGGATAATGTGTTGCTTGTCTTCTTCGTTCCTAGCTAATTTCATGGGATGTAGTTTGCTCAAGATTTGTCTCCATAGTCACCAATGTCTAATATTTTCTTTTCAGTGGCCCAAAGCTACTTCATTTTGTATGTATTTTTTAAAATCTACTGAGCAACTGATGAGCACTTAGGTCATATTTCAGCTATTGTAAATATCACTGCAGTAAACATTGGAATGTGGATGTCTCTTAGGCATACTACTTAATATTCTTGGGATATATATCACATAGAGTGGTTACTGATTCCTATGAAAGTCCTACTTTGAATTTTCTAAAGAAACTAACTCTTTCCCATGTACTTACATATGTTCTCTCTTATAATGTCCAAGAGCTGCTTTTATTCCACATGCGTCTTCAGGCTTCTTTTGCTTTCAAAAAGGTGATATTTCATTTTTGATTTCCCCCAAAGATTAAAGCTATTTGTCATTTTCTGAAATCTATAAGTCATATGCACATATTGCTTTGAGACATTTACATTCACAGTTTCTTACTTTTTAATTAACTCTTCTTGCTACTGAGTTGTTGGTGTCCTTTATATATTTTGGGTGTTCAGTGTTTATCAGATTTGTCAATCATAAACATTTTCTTCCAAGCTGTGCGTTGTGTCTTCATTTTGTTTATTGTTCCATTTAATATACAATGTAATATACTGATATACAGAAGTTCCTTATGATTATGTAGTCTCAGATGTCTATTTTTGTTTTTATTGCTTGTAACTTTAAAGTCTTACCGGAACATTTTTGACTAAATCAAAGTCATAGAGCACTTCCCACTTGTTTTCTTCTATTGGTTTTATAGTTTAAGATCATATATCTGAATATATATTCATTTCTGAGTTATCTTTTATATTTAGTGAAAGACTAGATGCTAATTACATTTTTCTACACAACAATATCCAGTTTTTATACCATCATTTAGTGTAAGGAATATTGTTTACCAACAGAAGTCCCTGGTACCCTTGTTGAAACTTAAATGCCTTTAAATGATGCAGGTGTTTATTCTATTTGTCTACATGTTTGCTTTCATGTTGGTAAGATGCTATTTTTGCACTATAGTTTTGTACTATATTTAGAAGTTAAACAGCATGATATTTGTAGCTGTTTTTAATTTTTGGAAAGGAAATTAAATTACCCCTTTTTCCAGATGAGATGAATATACTGAAAAGAAAACCTCCAAGTACTTTATGAAAGAGTTGATAATTCACTTGAGCTGCAAATTTCAAACTCAATTTTATAAGTAGAAATCACTTGCATTTCTATAGTAACAGTTAACCATATGAAAATAATAAAGCAATCCCATTTACTGTATCTAAGCAATACCTACAAATTAACTTAAGCAAAAAGGTAAAATATCTACATACTTTATAAAATATTAATGAAAGGAATTGAACAGAACACAGCTAAGTAAAAAATCATCCAAAGTTCATTGATTAGAAGAATTAATATTATGAATATATCCATACTACATGATGTAATATGCTGATTCAGTACAATACTGAACCAAAATATGAATGACAGTTCTTATGGAAATAGAAAAATCAATTTAGTACACATACGGAAAAATGATAGCAAATTCTGAAGAAATCTTTATTTTTAGGTATACAGTTAACTAAAATTGGCTACTTGGTTCACTTAGTTGCGCAGTCAATGGAAGACTGCAAAGCGAGACACATTCTCAACATGAGCAAATATCAGCATAGAGAGATGTAACGTGAGGACTGATAATTTCCCAGTGGCCAATCTACAATTTTACAGATTTTCTTTTCTTTTCTTTTCTTTTCTTTTCTTTTCTTTTCTTTTCTTTTCTTTCTTTTTTCTTTTCTTTTCTTTTCTGGTATAAGGAATAGAATACAGGATCATTTGCTTGGAGGCAGTTGTGATTCCCCACCCCAGATTTTATTTTCTTAAATATATTTATTAAATCTCTTCACTGAAGGGATCGTATTCACAGTAGCAGAGTGCGGTGGGACAATGCCATTAACAAAACATGTGTTGTCATCTTCACCTTAGTTCTTCACTACATAATGCATCTCTTTTCTTTTAGTGCTTCGAAATTTTTATTTTTATAAGTGATTTTAAGTAACTTGAATGAAATTTTCCATCTGGCATTTTTAAACTTAATACAGTCGGTGTCATTAAATTGCATGTGTGCTTAAAGTTTGCATAATTACTTTTACTCAAAATAAAATTTTCTTGAAGAATTAGAGAGAAGGAGAAATGGTAAAAGGTTGACCAATCTGTGTTAAGTTACAGTTCAATAAGAATAATTTCTAGTGCAGTAGTGCACAATAGGATGAGTACGACAACTCTGTACTGTGTCTCAAAAAAAACAAGAAAGGATATTCAATGTTGAGTGATAAATATTTGAAGATATAAATTTTAATTATAGATGGACTTTGATAGATGTCTGTAAAGATAGATATTTATATAAATAGATAATTACATGTGTTAAAATATCACCTGGTAGCCTATCAATATGTATGTTTGTTTTTACAAATCAGTTAAATATACTTAATAAATTAATATTAAAAAAATGAAATCCATTTTTCTTTCCGAAACTGTTTTTAAACATTTGCTTCTCCCCTTTCCCTCAAGGACTCAAATGACATTCATATTGTGTCATTAAAAGGAATCCTTATTGTTATCTGATGCTCTGATATTGAAAACTTTTGCCTTCTTTATTTAATTTGCTTAGCTTTAAATCTAGTTCTTCAAGCTCACTAAATTTATCGAATCTACCCTTATAAACGTTTTTCTAAAAGCTTCAGGTGTCATTTCTTGCTCTGAGAGTCTGACATTGATTTTGAATTCAGAAGTTTTGGATTCCATGCGTTATGTGTCCCTAAACTCAATGGTAAATTCCAATGTGGTGGTGAGGAGTGAATTCCAGTGTGGTGATTAGGGGAGAACTCCAATATGGTAGATGCCAAGAAGCACTTTCTAAACCCTGTGTGAGCCACACAATTGTTCATCAGAACCACACATTTAGCACTTTACTGAGGAATTAGTATTTTTATACTCTACACACAATAACTATTAAGTAACTCATGCCATTACAGAGACCCACAGAGATGTGTACAGCTCTCTTTTAGCAGAGCTCTCTACATTTTACAACATTTTCTTGTGAACGTGTGTCTCCTTGGCTTACCTGGATTCAGAGTTCCATATTTTTAAACTTTGAGATCATGAATCTGCAAAATATCTTCTCAGCATATTAGTACTCATTTCACTAATCACTATCATTTCTTAAATGATAGGTTTTTGTACGATCCAGTAAAATTTTAAAAAGGATAAACTATCTTTACTGTTTTACTTTTTTTTTTTTTTTTTTTTTGAGACAGGGTCTGAGTACACATTGTAGTCCAGGGTAGTCTTGAACTAAGTACGGAACCCAGGCAGACGTGGAAGTTTGATTTATCCTTTTGCCTCAGGCATCAGGGTGCTAGGACACCCGCCAGCAAAATTACACACAGCCAAATTATTTTTACAAAAGTAAAATTTCACTGAAAATGTACTTTCCAGTTTATTTTAACATTTTATTTATGATAATTTCATATAAAAAGTAATAAAATCTAAATATACTAAATGAACAAAAACTGAAAGCTTTTACTTTAAAATCAAGAACAAGACAAGGATGTCTGCTCTCACCACTCCTGTTCAACATAGTTCTGGAAGCATTAGCCAGAGCAATTAGACAAGAGCTAGAAATAAAAGGGATAAGGGTAGCAAAGGAAGAAGTAAAACTATCACTGCTTGCAGATGACATGATACTTTACATGGAAGACCACAAAAACTCCACAAGAAGACTCTTTGAATTAATTGATCAATTCAGCAGTGTAGCTAGATACAAAGTCAATATTAAAAAATCAGTAACATTCCTATACACAAACAACAAACAGAGAAGAATTAAGGAAATCATACCTTTCACAACAGGATCCAAGAAATACAAATATTTAGGAATTCATCTAACAAAATAAGTAAAAGAGCTTTTCAATGAAAATTATACTACTCTGAAAAAAGAGACTGAAGAGGATTCCATTACAAAGAAAAATATTACTTGCTCACGGATAGGAAGAACCAACATTGTGAGAATGGCCATATTATCCAAACTGCTGTTCAGATTCAAAGAAATTCCCATTAAACTACCTTTAGCATACCTCACAGATCTAGAGAAAATATTCCTTAAATTTAACTGGAAACAGAAGTGACCCAGAATAGCAAAAGCAATCCTGGTCAAGAAGGACAAGGCAGGTAGAATTATAATCCCTGACCTGAAATTATACTACAAAGCAACTATAATAAAATCAACATGGTACTGGCTCAAAATCAGATCAGAAGATCAATGGAACAGACTGAAAGATGCAGACACAACCATAAATGCACTCAGCCATTTAATCTTTGATAAAGGAGCCCAACAAACTCATTAGAAGAAGGATAGCTGCTGGAAAAATTGGTTTGCTACCTGCCAAAGACTGAAAATAGACCCAAGTCGATCACCATGCACCAAACTCAAGTGTAAATGGATCACAGATCTCAATATTAAAACAGAAACACTAAATCTATTGGAAAAGAAAGTAGATGAAAACCTTGAAGATGTAGGGGTATGCAGAGAGTTCATGAACAATAAACAAACTGCCCATGAAATTCTTCAAAGAATCAACAACTTTGACCTCATCCTACTGAAAAGTTTCTGCACATCCAGAGAAATCACCAGCAGAGTAAAGAGAAAACTCACAAATTGGAAAAAAATTTAGCTGACTGTTCTTCAGAAAAAGGTCTTCCATCCCAAACCTATAAAGAATTAAAAAACATCAGCCCCAATCCAAAAATGGGCTGCTGAGGTGATTACACACTTCTCAGATAAAGAAATACAAATGGCAAATAATTAAATGAAAAAATGTTCAACATCACTAGCCATTTGAGAAATGTTAATTAAAACAACATTGAGATTTCATCTCACCCCAGTAAGAATGGGTACTATTAAGAATCGACCAATAACAAATGCTGTGGAGAAATTGGAACAACTCTCCATTGCTGATGGGAATGCAGGTTGGTGAAATTTCTGTGGAAATCAGTTTGGAGATTCCTCAGCAATCTAGGTCTAGAGGTCCCATTTAACCAAGCTATTCCCCTTCTGGTTATTTTCCCAGAAGATCTGAAAACATCATATCACAGTGATATATGTGCACCCATGTTCATAGTGGAGCAGTTTGTAATAGCTAAATTGTGTAAGCAACCCAAATGTCCATCCACTGAATATTGGATACAAAAATTGTGGTACTTTTGTATAATGAAATATTACTCACCTATAAAGAAAGATAAACTTGAGGCTTTTCTAGGCAAATGGTCAGAATGAGAGACAATGTCTACAAGTGAAATAAATCAGACCTTTATGTGTAAGCAACGTATTGTCTCACTGTGTAAGAACCTGAAAGAGTGAATAAAAACAAGGAGACATGACAGACACTGCAAAATGAATCAAAAATGCTCAAAAGTAAGACACAACTGGGGTGTGCGAAAGGAGAAGGGGAAGGGGAAATCATGTATGTATGTATGTACATATATACAGGATAGCTAACAGTTGTACTACTGTCTTCTATTGCTTTCTTGAAAGGAACAGTTAATGATTACTTGTTTGATCATTATTGCATGTCTCTATTTGTTTTCCTGAGAAAGAACATTGAAGATATCAATATGTAATACAACCATTGTTAATTTCCTACCACTTTGACTGTAACCCTGTATTGTTTGTATTGTTCTTCTGCTCTTTTGTAAATGGATGTGTGTTTGTTAATATGCTTTCTTCTGTTATTTTTAAAATAAAATTTAAAAAAGAAAATAAAAAATCTAAATATCTCTCTCTATTTAACTGTATGTTATTTGTGGCAAAAATATGAATTGAATCAGTATACAAAAATGCATAATCATTATGATCATTGATTAAAAACTTCCTCATGAGTAAGAACAAGAAATGATTTGTTCATTGATTAATAGTTAACTATTTTGTAAAACCTGGGTATTTTACAAAGGCAGTGAATGTGTAAAGATGTTTTATTCATTAGAAACTGAGGTGTGAAAAGAAACACTTCTCAGTAATGTTTGAATCATAAGCTTAATATTGAACAAAAATAACTATAGAAAATTGCCTGCTGAAAACATATGTAGCTTTGAGTAATTAAGGAAACAATAGGAGACAAAACATGCAATATTTGCTTACATATGTTTAGTCCTTTTTCATGCATTGCACTGGAAAAATAAAAAGTTTATGTAAGATCAGAATATACTTCTTATACTTTCAGTTAATAAACATTTGAAAATCAACTGACTTTCATGGTAGATAAGAAATACAATGAGTAAAAATTTAACTTGCGTATAAATTGCAAGATTTACATTTTAAGCATTACACAAAAGGAAAATGAATCAAGTAATTAAAAAGTGGATAATATGTACCAGGTCTTGAAACTTGCATATAATTATTCTTCTGGTTTTATACATTTGAAAGAACTCTATTAGCAAGACTATGGGTAGATAAATGCATGGGCCATCAACATAAGCACTAGTTATCACAATATTTTGCAGTAGATTTTGATAAAAGAAAAAATCTAATCTTTCTTTAATTTTTTCTACTTTAAACAAAATAAAAACCATATTAAAATGATGCAGAATTTTAGAGCAAGATAATAGGAAATAAAAAATGGTTGTTACATTGCACATTGTTATTTTCAAAGGAATTGTTCAGATTAACAGATACAGGAATGCAGAATTTATCATAAAAATTAAGCATTAACTTTTTCTTTCAATAAACCCATAGAAACTAGTACTATAATTATCTTATCTGTCTTGTGTGTGTATATATATATTTCTTTTTTCTCATTCCCCTCATCCCAATTGTTCTTTCCTTTTGAGCAGTTCCTTTCACTTTTATAATATCTAGTGTACTTTTTGGAATTTATTTTTATTAACTCTTCCATTTTCTTACACTAGGGGGCCAATACAATATTTATACATGGAGGTCTGATTTACTTCACTTACAAGTATGGAGTCTAGTTGCATCCATTTGGTTTAAAACAAACATTGGTGTTTACATATTTACATAAAATATATTCTGCTTTTCTGTTACCAAACTAAGTTCAAAATATACAACAGATAAAAAAATAATAAAATTATTAGCATAAGAATTACAAAAAGTATTTTTTTCATTTTGTGTCATCAGCCATATTTTGAGGAAATAGAACATAGACTGGAAAAGTAGATTACCTAAACAAATGAGTAAATCCAGCCCAGCATTAGCACAGACTAAATGGGCACATATAGTCATAATGTACAGGAATTCATTTTCCTTGAGAAAATATGTTTACAAAAACAGTCCATTAATACAAATAATCACCAAGCTTTGGAATTATTTCCTCTTCTATATCCATTGCCACTTACTTTTATTGGACTATATATGTGTGTATATATATGTGTGTGTGTGTGTGTGTGTGTGTGTGTACAAGTATACCTCAAGCTTATTTGTTAGTAAATAGTAATAATGTCATATCTGTATTGTTTTTAAATTCAAACCTGATTTTGTCTATTTCAATGAATCTAGGCAGTGATATTTGATTACTTTAACATAGTAATTCCCTATTTCATTCATAATATCTACAATATGTATTGTATTTTATCTTCTTAGTATGTACCACAAATGAAGAAAAAATTATAAATACTTTGATCTCTTAGCCCATTTTATGTTAGTCCTCTGTCCTCCAAACCTTGTTTTCTACTTACTTGAAACACACATGTGTACCTTCCTTCCATTCTTTCTGCCTTGGAATTAATGCTTGGGTATCATAGAAAAATGAAACACATATATCACCATGGTTGGAACACGAAACACAGGGAAGATTAGGAGCAGACGATAATGGCAGAGAAGAGAAGACACACAAGGAAAATTTTGATGGCATGCTAAAAAATTTTTTATAGGCACAGTAAAGGATCCTTTAAATACTGGTTGATAAGGAGACTAGAAACCGAATTATATTATAAATGTGTTAGACCAAGAATAACAATGTTCCATACTAATTATTTACTTATTTGGAACCATTTTCCAATGACTTTTTTATTTACAGTAAAAAGTATAACTTTAAAAGATATTTTTAATTTAAATTGTATTAACAACTTTATAGATCAGGAAAAATAAACAGCAACCCTTGTTTGCTATGTGAAATTCTGGATAGACATTTGATGCCTATAAATGATCATTTAGGAGCTGTTGAAATTACTATCTGAACTGGTTTATACTAAATAAAGAAGGCCAGAAACTATTTTTAAAAGTTCAATTTGTGTCTAAGCATTGAGTATGATTTAGAATGTAAAACTGTGCTCCCTTAGTATCATCCCATCCTGACATTGCATATCTGTAATTTCTCTGTTCTTAATGTAATCTAGCAATACATCTATTGGGTTTAACGTAATAGCACTTTGGTCTAAGGTCCAGGCGGAAGTAATCAGAAGTGACGCACAAAAGTATGCAAAGCGTCGCTTTGCTTCATTGTAAATAACAATCTGTAAACCAGTCTTAAATGAAAAATTAGAATTTTTCCATGGTATATGATAGTAGCTTATGAACTGATTTCTTGCTGAGGTAAGAGGAAAACTACAATTGTATGACAGATAATCTTTTTTTTTTTTTTTTTTTTTTGTCTTTTTGAGACAGGGTCTTGCTATACGGTTCAGGCTGGGCTTGAGCTCACTTTGTAGCCCAGGCTGTTCTCAAATTCACAACAATCCTCCTGTCTCAGCCTCCAAGTGCTAGGATTACAGGCGTGGGACACCACACCCAGCCAAAATGCTAGAATCTTATGGATAATATATTTAGGAAAAGTTAATGATTGTTGACTGTTGCAAGACAAAAATAACAAAATTATTGTTATATCAGGGAATACTGCTTGCCTTTTATATATGTAGCTAAATCTTGGTCAATTATTAGGGGATGAAAGAGAGACATTAGAGAAAAAGGGCTTGAAAAATTTTAGATATTTTAATTGCATATGTGAGCTCATTTTCTTCTTTGTTCATTTTGCCATGCATACATTTTAATCTTGTAAGAAAATACACATGAAAAAGCCATTATGGATTTGAGGAGTGGTGGTCAAACAAAATTAAAATGAATTTAGTTTTTGAACTGTCAGTACATTTCGTGTCACCAGATATAATGTATAAAATATCTCTTTGAATGGGTTTTAATGTTGTGTTTTTTATTATAGAATCACACAGAAAAGTTTGATTTATAATTTCAATGTGTATTTTGAATGTTTCATGTCCTAAATAGTTTGTCACCATTTTGAATGAATTTTTTTCAGAAGGTAGTTTTCCTAAAATAAAGTGACACTGATCTTTAAGTCAGGGAGGACCCTGGTCCACAAAGCAGCATCTAGGCAGCCTGCCCACCTGCCTGGAACTCTGGGCAGGTGAGGCAGGCACATGCTCCACCCAGGAACTTTGGGTCAGGGAGGATCTCCATCCACGAAGCAGCATCTGAGCTGCCTTCTGAGTGGAACTCTTGGAAGAAAGATTAAGGGACATTTTCCCCCAGAGAGGGAGACATTGGAGCAGCCTTCGCAATGGACCATTGCTGAGTGAGCTGCCTGGAAAATTTGTAGCTCAATAATTTTCATCTGACATCCAAAATGACAAGACAGAGGAGCAAAACACAGTCTCAGAACTCAACTCCACCCAGAACAAGTCCTGGAAACAATGATAAAGGAGAACTAGGAAGCCACATACCTGCAACTTCTGAAATGATCACATCTGAAGTAAAGAAGCAATACCATCAGGCCATAGAAGAGATTAAAACAGAAATAATCTCTCAGGCAAAAAATGAAATGAAAATAATAATGAAAGAAATGCTGTGCACATATAGAGAAGAAACAGATAAAAGAATAGAAGAACATAGGAAACAAATGGAAACGTTATTTGAGCAATTAGGAATGAATTACAACAAATGAAACAGACTCAAGGAGATTGCCAGGAAATGAAATCTTCCATTAAAAGCTTGCGAAACTGATTCAATGAAGCAGAAGACAGAATTTCAGATCTTGAAGATAGCATAGCAACTAGCAAGCGTGAAAGGAAGGAGCTCATAAAGTCATCAAGGATCCAAGAAAAATCAATACAACAGCTGCAAGATGAGGGAAAAACAAATACTATCTGAGTAATAGGAGGCAGTGAAACAGCAGGAGGCAACAAAAATGATATAAAAAGAATATTTGCAGAAATAATAGCAGAAAATTTCCCAAGCATGGTAAAAGATACTGAAGTACAGGTAATTGAGGCATATAGAACCCCAACGAGCCATAACCGAAATAAAACCACACACAGACATATAATAGTCAAGATTCCAGACATCCAGCAAAAGAATACAATATTAAAAGCTGTTAGAGAATAAAAACAGATCACCTATAAAGGAAACCCCGTCAGAAACACAGCAGACTTCTCAACAGAAACCATGAAATCAAGAAGAGCTTGGAGCGAGGTATTACAGATTCGAAGACAAAACAGCTTCCAGCCCAGACTTATGTATCCTGCAAAACTATCCTTCAAATTGAATGGAGAAATAAAATATTTCCATGACAAAGAACAACTGAAGAACTTCATGAGTGCCAAACCAGCATTACAAAAAGTACTAAAAGATATTCTAGACAGAGAAAAAAAGTGACCACAGTCTCAAGAACAAGAGAAAGGAACCCTCAAACAGAACAAGCAAGTAAACAGATAGCAAAGGTAGGAAATCAACAAGTAAATAGCATGACAAGAATAAGCCAACATATAACCGTTATAATCATTAATGTAAATGGTCTCAATTCACCAGTCAAAAGAAATAGATTGGCAGAGTGGATTAAGAAACAAAATCCAATGATATGCTATGTACAGGAAACATATTTTACTCAAAAAAAAAAAAAAAATCAACAGGCTGAAAGTTAAAGGATGGAAAACAGTTCTCCATGCAACAGGTTCCCAGAAAAAAGCAGGGGTAGCTATTATGTTTGCAGACAATGTAAACTTCCAACCAAAAAAAAATCAAAAGAGATAAAGAAGGCCACTACATACTAGCTAGGGGAAAGCTGCAAGAGGAAGAGATAACAACCCTAAACATTTATGGACCAAATACTGGAACACTAAACTTTATAAGTCAAATCTTAGCATACATGAAAATTCAAATAATTAATAACACTATTGTAATAAGAGACCTAAACACCCCTCTGACTCAAAGAGACAGGTCAACTGGACAAAAATTCAGCAAAGAAATAACAGACCTGAAGCAAGGTGTGAACAAATGGACTTAGTAGATGTATACAGAGTGTCCCGCCCCACAACACCAGAATACACATTTTTCTCAGCTGCAGATGGGTCTTTCTCTAAAATAGACCACATTCTAGTGCATAGAGCATATCCCCCTTAATGCAAAAGAACTGAAATTATCCCATGCATATTATCTGACCACAGGGCAATGAAATTGGAAATTAATGACAAAGAGAACTCCAAAAACCGCATAAACACTTGGAAATTAGACAACAACCTCCTGAATAACCAATGGGTAACACAAGAAATTAAAGAAGAAATTTAAAAATTCCTACAAAGAAACGAAAATGCAAATACAACCTACCAGAATCTGTGGGATGCGATGAAAGCAGTCCTCCAAGGAAAATTTATAGTGATGAACTCATATATAAAGAGAAGAGAAAAAGAAAAATAAATAGCCTAATGCTACACCTCAAACTTTTAGAAGCCAAACCAAAAGCCCAAAGAAGGGAGGAGATTATAAAACTCACGGCAGAAACTAATGCAATTGAGATGAAGAAAACTCTACAAAAAAATAAGTGAATCAAAGGTTAGTTTTTTAAAAGAATAAATAAAATTGATAAACCCCTAGACAACCTTGTCAAAAAAAAGAAAGGAATGAACTCAAATTCATGCAATAAGGAATGAAAAGGATGAAATCACTACAGATCCCACAGAAATTCAAAAGATCATTAATACCTGCTTTGAAATTCTTTACTCCCACAGAAATGGACAGGTTCCTAGAAATGTACAAACTACAAAAACTGAATCAGGAAAATACAAAAATCCTGAACAACCCAATATCAATTAACAAGATTGAATATATCATTAAAAACTTACTGACAAAGCAAAGCTAAGGCCCTGATGGAGTCACAGGAGAATTCCATAAAACATTCAGAGAAGATTTAATGCTAACACTTCTCAAACTCTTTAATGAAATGGAAAAGGAAGCAATTCTCCCTAATTCATTTCTGGAGGCAAGTATTATACTTATACCAAAACCAGAGAGGACCCAACTAAGAAAGAGAACAACAGGCCAATCTCCCTAGTGAACATAGATGCAAAGATACTCAACAAAATATTGGAAAATAGATTACAGTGAATCATATGGAAAATTATACACCATGTCCAGTTTGGATTTATTTCAGGAATGCAGAGATGGTTCAATATTTGCAATTCAATTAATGTAATACATTATATCAATACAGCCAAAGACAAAAACCACATGATCATCTCAATAGATGCAGAAAAAGCTTTCAATAAAGTCAAACATGCATTAATGTTAAAAACCCTAGAAAGAATAAGCATAGATGGCCACTACCTCAATCTGATCAAAGTCATCTATGACAAACCAACAGCCAACATACTAAATGGACAAAAACTGAAAGCTTTCACTTTAAAGTCAGGAACAAGACAAGGATGTCCATTGTCATCACTCCTATTCAACGAAGTTCTGGAAGCATTACCCAGAGCAATTAGACAAGAGAGAGAAATGAAAGGAATAAGGATAGGAAAGGAAGAAGTCAAACTATCACTATTTGCAGATGACATTATACTTTACATGGAAGACCCCAAAAACTCCACAAGAAAACTCCTGGAATTAATTGACAAATTCAGCAGGGTAGCTGGATACAAAGTCAACACCCAAAAATCAACAGCATTCCTATACATGAACAACAAACAGACTGAGAGAGAAATTAAGGAAATCATACCTTTTACAATAGCATCCAAGAAATTGAAATATTTAGCAATAAATCTAACAAAGGATGTAAAAGATTTATTCAATGAAAACTACAGTACTCTGATAAAAGCGATCAAAGAGGATTTCAATAAATGGAAAAATATCCCCTGCTCATGGTTGGAAGAACTAACATTGTGAAAATGCCCACATTACCAAAATTGTTGTACAGATTCAATGCAATTCCCATTAAACTACCATTAGCATTCATCGCAGATCTAGAGAAAACATGTTTTAAATTCATCTGGAACCAGAAGAGACCCAGAGTAGCAAAAGCAATCTTGGGCAACAAGAACAAGTCAGGTGGAATCACAATCCCTGACCCGAAATTATACTACAAAGCTACTGTAATAAAATTAACCTGGTACTGGCTCAAAAACAGACCTGAGGATCAATGGAACAGACTGGAAGATGCAGCCACAACAAAAAACACTCTCAGCCACCTAATATTTAACAAAGGGGCCGAATACGCTCACTGGAAAAAGGATAACCTGTTCAATAAATGGTGCTGGAAAAATTGGCTTGCCTTTCTGAAAACTGAAAATAGATCCAAGTCTATCACCATGCACCAAACTCAAGTCAAAATGGATCACAGATCTCAATATTAAACAGAAACTCTAAATTTATTGGAAGATAAAGTAGGTAAAAATCTTGAAGGCAGGAGTAGGCAGAGAGTTTATGAACGAAAATCAAACTGCAAGAGAAACAACTTCAAAAAATCAGTAACTGGGAACTCATCTTACTGAAAAGTTTTTGCACATCTAAAGAAATCACCAACAAAGTAATAAAAAGAAAACCCACAAATTGGGAAAAAATTCTAACTGGCTGTCCCTCAGACAAAGATCTTCTATCTAGAACATACAAAGAATTAAAAAACATGTACCTGTCCACACTCAAAGACCTAATCCACAAATGGGCATCTGAGATGAATACATACTTCTCAGATAAAGAAATACAAATGGCAAATAAATGTATGAGAAAATGTTGTACATCTTTAGTCATTCGAGAAAAGCAAATAAAAACAGCATTGAGATTTCATCTCACCCCAGTAAGATTGGCCAGTATTAAGAAATCATCCAATAACAAATGCTGGTGAGGCTGTGGAAAAATAGGGACTCTTCTGCACTTCTGGTGGAATTGCACACTGGTAAAACCGCTGTGCAGAGCAGTTTGGAGATTCCTCAGCATACTAGGTCTACAGGTTACATTCAAACCAGCTATTCCCCTTCTGCGTATTTTCCCAGAAGATCTGAAAACATCGTATCACCGTGATATATGTGTACCCATGCTCATAGCAGCACAATTTGTAATAGCTAAATTGTGGAAGCAACCCAAATTTCCATCCACAGAGGACTGGATAAAAAAACTGGCAATTTTATATAATGGAATATTACTCAGCTATAAAAAGTTACAGATTTGGGGCTTTTGTAGGCAAATTGTCACAATTAGAAACCATACTCATAAGTGAAATAAATCAGATGTACATATGCAAGCAACGTATTGTGTCACTAGTGTAAGAACCTGAGGGTGGGAATATAAATTTGGAGGTGTGAAGGGAATCTGCTCAGAAGTAAAGAACAGATGGGATGAGGGAAAGGAGAAAAGGAAGAAAGAGGCAAATATGTATGTATGTACATACGTGCCAGATGGCTAACATGGTTCCACTATTGTCTTAGGTCACTTTATGGTAAGGAATAGTTGATGACTGGTTGTTTGATCAATCTTGTATGTCTATATGTGTTTCCCTGAGCATACACTTTGAAGTTATCAATACGTAATACAATAACCATTGTTAATTCCCTATCAGTTTGTCTATAATTCAATTTTAAATGTACTGTTCTTGTGCTAGTTTGTGTCTTTGTTAACGTTTTCCTCTTTTTTTTTGTTGTTCTCTTTCTTTTATATTTTAAAATATAAAAACAGAATATAAATAAATAAAATAAAGTGATATTTTAAAAGAAAGAAAGAAAGAAAGAAAGAAAGAAAGAAAGAAAGAAAGAAAGAAAGAAAGAAAGGTAGAAAGAGAAAGATGGGTCAAGTAGACTATATGATAGTCAAGGCAGATACCAAGCAGGGTACTAAATTTTTCTAGAAGTTGCAACTTGACATATAGATTTTAGAAAAAAACATCATGGTTTATCAAACCAGAAATTACAAAGAATAAGTCCATCTGTAATTGTGGCATTGGAAACTTTCCAGAGAGTTATATGAGATGATGAAAGAAAGTTGAAAAGTAATATTTCAAGATAATCCTGTTTACATAAAGCTAACATATCCCCCCGAAGCCATAATTTACCTAATTACATAATTCATATTATTAATGCTTAAAGAAGGAAAAATAAATGACTTTTTATTTCCTATGATGATTTTTTAAAATTTTATTTTAAAGACAGAAGAATGGAGATATATGAACCAGAAAGGCCATAAACAATACAGAAAATACAAAGTTATACAGAATATAGTAGGGAATTAAAACTGGATGTTGTATTACATAGTTATCTTCACATTAGTTAACACAAAAACATTAAAGGAAATACCAAATTATAAAGAAGATAGTAGGGAATTTGCACTGGATGCTGTATAATATAAAGTTATCTTCACTTCTGTTAATACAAAAACGATTGAGGAAATACAGAATTATAGAGAACATAGAAGGGAATTAGCTCTGGATGC